>JACXIV010000002.1:12471200-12509872 GCA_014737475.1 Bombus confusus | reverse complement strand
CTGCTCCACTCCTCCACTCTTTCTCATACATTCATTCTTTCTTCTAATCTCCTCAACCATTCTGGTTCACGCCATATTTTACATGAGATTGAATAAAATTGTAGATATACATAGGTGTGTACACGTAGAAGGGGAGAAGTTTTAATTTCCTTAACCGTGGCACGGGTCACGTATCGATTCGCGTGGATAGGTGGGTCAAAAAGAAGGCCCGCGTATAACGACTTCAATTTCCCGCTGCTCGATAAAGATGTCAAGTATGAATATTCATGACTCTCGCCAGCATTAATGCTGATAATTAGTTGCATTGTGGCATTGGCGGCATTGCGCGATTACGCGGGCTCGTTACAAAGATACAAGCTCTGCTTCTCGTTCGCTTCAAGGGCAGTTTACAGTCTATTTTCTCGGCTTGCGATCACCCGTTCTATTTCGTTTGTTTTTTCGGTCGTTCTTTCGTTTCGTTTTGTTCTCTGCCTTCTCTTTTTTCTTTTTTTTTTCCTTTTCCGTTACGTTGTTCGTTCTTTGTCCCGCGTCCCCTTTAGCCGCGTTTACAATTAACGCTCCCGTTTCGAACAGCTACCGGTACTTGCGCAGCCGGTGTTAAATCTACTCGAGCGTGGCAATTCGTCCGCGATACAGAGCCCAGCTTGATCACCAACCACCTGAAAAGAATGGGAAAGAGTTACTGAAACGTTACGCGACTCTTGCCAAGTATCTTTCGAACGTATGGTCGAGTTACAGTTGCCTTTTACATAAGTTATTATTAAACTGTTTGTGAAATTTGCAAAATACATATAACATGCAAACGTATATAAAATATTTAAAATGTAACACTCGTTATAAGGTTTAATAGGCGAAATAAATTTCCGCTTGGATTGCACGTAAGAGTATGGGTATGTATAGCCGTCATAACGATTCTTAAGAAACTTTCGTAATATTAAAATACGAATCATGATCTCTATTTCTCATTTCGTATACTCGATCTGTGATTGCTTAGCTGTATTTCGAATGGATTTCATGGAGCGTTCGTTAAGGAAGATGGAAAGATATAGAACATCTATCTTCTCTTTTTTTCTTGATATTAAAAAGTTACACAATCTGCTGTAACTCGCGAGCGATATACTTGCAAAATTAGCGGTGCACCAGATAACATAGGAAATGATATGGAATTATCAACCGGAAATATCTTTCCGACTCGGCTGCAAATATTCGATAGCGTTCTTTTCTTTCGATTTTCACGCGTTCTTTTCCTATTGTAAAATTCATCGCCTTCTTTATATAGAATTTTATGGCTTTCATAGCCAATTATCGTACAATGTTTGAAATTGTCACTTTTGTTTCATACCCTTCTGAAAGAAATATTCTGCAAGTTTCAGTTTCGTCAGAGATCAAAATTTAATAATTATCCAATGATACATTAATACGTGCAAGTTCGTGCTATTAGGCCCGCTGCAGACGGGCGACCCTTTTCATTCTGCGTTCTCGCTGCGTCATATGTCTCTCTTTGTTTTTCCAGTTAAAAACAACGAGGACAGACATACGGACGCAGCGAGAATGCAGCGTCAAAAAGTCGCTCGTCTGCATCGGGCCTTAGCCCACACCACTCTCCTCGTAAATGGTAGATTTGTAAGAAAAATATTAAAATCATTGTTACATTTACGACGTAATGTAAAAAGATTTGTTAGCAATTTAAGAACATTCATAATTTCTTTAATACGCGCAAGCGAAGAAAAAGTGAAGAAGATCTATTCAGACTATCGTACGAATGATCTCGATATAGAAGATTGTAAAACTTTGTTCATAAATCTACTATTTGCGAGAAAAACGTAACAAACACTCTATATATATGAATAATAATATTAACGGTAGTATTTAGAAAAATTTAGAATACGAACAACTTGTATGCGGAAGCCTTAATTTTGATAATTGCTTAATCGTCACCTTGGCGAGCTGCATCGTGTAATCGCTTCGAAACAGGTTGACGTCGATTAAAAAATGGGTCTGTGTTATGGAAGAGACGCGTTCCAGTGAAACTGGTTACGTCAGAGAGCTCACGACGCATCGACACTGGTGAAAGCACTCGGCGAACGTCGTAGTGCCATTCTAGAAATGCGTCTGTGCGATTTCAAAGGTCGGAAAAACGGGTGGCGAGCCGCGTCCTCCTTCGACGCTCGCGTTTCACGCGACCAGATCGCGGTACACACGTGCACGTATACTTTGGCGCCCGTTCTCGGTACTTTTACTTTTACTTTCATCCGGACCCCGACGACACGCTTCGCGAACCAGACAAACCCAAAGGGGACACGAACGCTCGAAATTTCTCTCTCTATAAACAGACTCATCTCGACCCTTTGCTTCGTTAAAAGAGAATTCTAAAATCGGACAAACGGTCGAGAGTCGAGTTCATTTCAACGAAAATGAAAATGATCTTGCGATTGAACCTACACTATCACCTACGACTAGGCCGTGAATGTTCACGCAAATTTACATTTTTGTGAATGCCACTGAGCAGATAAGACTTAAACAAATTCATTTATTTCTAGCACTAGATATTATAATTAGTCGAATATGAATATTTCGAGTATTTTGTACAGCCTTGCGCACTTTCAAATTTTCTATAGTTTCCCGACATTTGAACAAATTGAACTTCATAGCGAATCAACAAATAATACATTTTATTAATGGCTCGAAAATTGACCGACAATGTATTCAAATTTGAAACGCGATATTCATCGATGTATCTATTAGTTTCAAAGGTTATTGCTTGAATTAAGTATGATACAAGTTTACAAGAACCTATCCGATCTGTATTTTAGAAACTTGAAGATAATCTGAGGATAAATAGCTTCACCGGAATGTTTCGTAAATTTTGTTCAAAAATTATGTCATAACTTGGTTAGGGTTAGATGTAGTCTCGCGGATGCCAACATTTCATTGCATACGTATGAATACGTATAACTAATATTAGTTATGTAAAGGCAGCCTTATATATCGTGATAATAAAACAATAATACCCACAGAATGTAGACATTATTTATGAATACGTAATTTTTGTTTGTAATTTCTAATAAAATTACGTTAAAAATAAGCGTCCAGATACCTCCTTTACTTAGTTAAGCTTTGAAGGATAAGGTGTCCAAATACTTTTGAGTGGCAGTGTAAGAAAATATGGCTACATATTTTTTTCATATTTTTTTTTCTTCCTCCACGGATCAAAAGCGATCTTACGAGTACCATCCTATCATCGTAGAACCAAGGAGACAATTCTCGTAATTTTATAATCGTCGTATTTCACTCCAAATAGAGCACTTCCCTCAGAGAAATATTACGAGTAACATTTACCATTGTTGTGGATCTCCTTCTGCCCTTGTTGGACAGAGGTAAAGTATTAACCTTGTAAAAGTTGACTGTGACTTTTACTTCTACTGCCGTGTAAAAATACCGTGGAAAAAGGGATTGCAGTTTTCTCGGGTTTTCGTAAGCGTGGCGGCGCGTGGCCGGCACGAATTCGTCGCAATCCCTTGTCGAGTGGATGGGGTCGATCTTTCGGCGATGTATACACCCTTCCCGACAATAGGCCACGTCAACATCTACCTGCTGCGTCGAAATTCACTTGTTACTTTTTCGCTAGGGGTTGGGTCCGCTGTTTGCACACAATAAATCACAATTATCCTCGCAGTGAGGGGCATGTGATAGACCTACAGGGGACAGGTGCAAATTTTATCCTAGGTTCTTTCTTTCCTCGCGTTAAATATTGTTTCTCTTGGAAAATGATAGGGAACGATTTTTGAATAACGTAACGACAATAGGAAATGCGTTTGTTAAGCAAAGTGCAAAGTGCATACTTACAAATAGAGCGCAGAACGCGGTACCAGAGGACGAGCGGAATTTAAATGTGATACCATTCCAAAAAAGTTGTTCAGTATTCATGAATATTCAAGGCTGTGTCTCCGATACATCGTTTAACCTGCTTTACATATTCTTTAGGTACTACCCTTTTTGCGAGCGCATCGTGCATGCGTTTCGAGGCATATAGAGCGTCTGTACGAGACATTTCGTAATACAATCTTTCCTACATAGTTACTTAAAGTGGTTATATACAATTGATTCTTGTTGCATTAAAACGTATAACTACATTGAAACTAACCGTATCTAAAGATTAGCGTGAAAGCGTCCTTAGTACACATATTTGAATCTGTCACGATTCAATGCCATACGGTTTTGGAAGGAATAATATAATCCTCCGAAACCTTCCAAAAAGTTATTTCCCCGGAAGTCTCATTCTTGATATCCGTATTCTTGGTACATTTAATGTTTCGTAGCCAAACCGAGTAGCTGACAATCTAATTAATTTCTCCAAGAAGAATTTTTATTTTTATTGAAGAAAATTTCAAACATTTGGCGTAGAAAAACATTGATAACTATTTTCCAAGTCGGAAACAATAAAAGTAAAATAATGATATAATAATATTAGGTTGTCCGGAAAGGTTCCTTCGTTTTATAAGGAAACAATAGACGCACGACATTTTTCGTTTTCTATTATTTTATTGAATCGCGTATGATCCTTTTTCTTCCGTTTCTACTATTACGATCATACGTAATTCGATGAAATAATACGAAACAAAAATGTCGTGATCCGTTGTTTCCTTATAAAACGAAGGAAACTTTCCGGACAAACTAATAAATAACAATAAAAAAAACATTCGGACATAACCGATCCAGTTTGTTTACGGAAAGTTAAATAACATGTAAATCACACTCGTAGCGTGAATGATGGCAAACTTCCTCAATAATTCTTCGCTTTTCTTTTACAATATAATCCAGTGACTTCGAAAGTGATTCTCCAATAGAGACACGCGACCTTTTTCACTTTCTTCGGTTCTCTCGTGTTCCACGAGACTTGGGCTGTCTTTTCACTTGTCTTCAGTTTACTTATCTATCCGTGACATCTCAGTCAAATATTCCTAGTTTGTTTATTGCCAGTTTAACCGAGGGCACACGCCTCCTATCCTCGTGGTCCCTATTGTGCAACAAGCGACAGTGTTGTCCCAACTCTCTCCAGGACCGAAGAAAATCCGGTTTCCTCGCTTTCCTGCAGGAATTTATGGCTCGTCCGTCGTTCTACCTGTTGCTAATGGAAAGCCGGATAATTACTCTCTCGGCTAGCTGTGAAAATCCCGTGACGAAATTACCATGATTACGTGTGCCGGTTGTTTGTCCGAAAAGGTGTCGATTAACATTGCCATTCTATTCTCGGGATTGAGCTAGGATTTATGATAATTAGCAGTGGATAATGAGCGTACGGAAGGTGGAATGAGTGAGTCATTAGCGGACTTTGCTGATTGAGGAGCAAATGTGTACAGACGGAATCGTTACTGAGATTATAACTCGCACCAAGCTCCGGATCAACGTTTGTTTTTTTCTATGGTTTCAATTAGATAACGATTTTACGTTTCACGAATTCTGTTTCTCTTGCGTCCTTGTTTTTTCAGGGTGAATTGATCCTGGAATTAGATAAAAATATTGTTCGTTTTAGTAACGAGAAATTTAAGTTTAGAATCAGAAAATATTTAAATTACAAGTTTGTAAAAATAATGGAGGATTATACTTATTCAAGAACAAATGCTTTTTAAAGCTTCTTTAAAAGATTGTTATGAAAAAAAAAGAATAAGAGATCGCGTTTATTCAAGAATAAAGTATTTTCTTCCTTTTCAGATAAATCTCTAGAAATATTTTGAATTACGTTATTCGTTTATTAGAAGATAGCCTTACACTATTTTTGCACCAGTTGTATATTCAATGTAAATAAATACGTACCAATTTTTTCGACCAATTTTCTTCGAATAATATAAAGGAGCGAGATACTATTTTTGTAATTGTTCCTCGTAATGGTGGTGCCGATTTTACGGTCTGGTTGTTCGTCACTTTTTATACGTGTACCAATTCGGTAGCGTTTGCCGGTGTGTGTTTGATCGTGTGCACGTTATTCTACTGCTATACGTACACTCCCACGCCACGTTAAGACGATGGGTCGTTTCTCCTCCACGGCGGTCGCTATTGAATCGCTTGACCCACTTTGATAAACTCGCATTGGAATAACTCAATAACACCCAAGCCGAGCCAACAACAATAATTATTATTCAACGTCCCCAGCGGGCCACAGCACCGGTTTAGATCCGTTGGCGAATTTATCGTTGCCGAACCTTCATCCCTTGCGTTCACGTCACCTTTTACCCTCTTGTATCGTAATCATGGTACGATCCAATTCCGGTGACACTTGGTTTTACAAATAAGTTTCAGCTCTACTGTTCATCTTATTGAAGTGCGTTTATTACTTTTAATCGCATGGAATTACATAATAACTAGACTGTAAATGTTTATGTACATTGAAATTTTTATAGACACAACAATCAAGCATACGTAGTAAAGAGAAATTAGGTTTGCTCTTTAAATATTACGACAGATGTATCGCTTTGCATATTTTCTTATTGCATATATTCTTTCATATCGTGTTCACTCTTATATTATACATATATCGTCTATATTACATTATGTTATTGTATATTAAAATTTCCTGTAATAAAATAAAAGTGCATGAACGTTCGCAGTTTAAGTATAACAGATTCATTGCTGGTATACTTTGTTTCCTAATGTAACTTTTGTAAAGTAATTTTAAAAACAATTTTTTTCTGTAGTACCGTATTACAAATTGTATTATTGGATCATAAGTCTCCGTGTTATGATCACCGTTACTAAATGTATGCCGTTGGAAATATCCCAGCTCGCATTCCCGGTGTATTAGTAACGGCTATTATTCCGTTATTACCGATTTATTGCGAGTACATATAATTGCAATATAACACGCTTGCATAATTTCATTGTACTTGCAAATGCAAAGCAAGACGTATTTGAATGCGCGCTCGAGTCGCGTCTACGCGGTCCGACTTCGAAAAGTAGACCATATACGTGTACATATCTCGCATCGCCAAATTGCTTCTCCTAACTTGTGGCGCCCTCCCAATGGTATCAACATCTAAAAGCTTGCCCAAAGGATCGCATATAAGAATTGCTATCCGTACTACTGGGCGCATGCGCGCGACATTCAAAGTGGCCGGGGTATTAAAATGTTTAGCATCGCGGAGACGTTCGATTTATTCAGTCATGCGCGTTGAATAGGCCGGTGTAATAGTTTTAAGAGAAGGAAACCATCTTTGTAACTTTTGTTTACCTCTATCGATATAGTTTGTTAAATTTACGAGCGTTTGATACGCAAACGACAACGTTCTCCGTTTCTTCGATCGATTACTTACAGCGATCTTGTCCGATGTAAATTTTTTCATGCCGACGAGATGAAATTTTAATGGATTTGTAAAAGCTTATATTGGAAGATCGGATCGTACTTACCTAAACGTCGTTAAATAATAGTCGATGAAGCGTGTATAATCGACGCCGACATTCCTTAATCTTTCACGAATAACCCTTCAAGGGCACGACCTAATTCCTTAGGAAAATTCATTTACTCGTTGCGCGATACTTTGGCGTCAGCTTAATTTTCAAACGTAATTAAGGATCATTGATTCGAGCGGAAGAGGCGCGCTCGCACCTTTTATAATTCCCGCGATCGCCGCACCACGGCGTTGGTCTCGTTTCGATCAGTCGCTAAATTTAGCACTCGGGTAATATTTCTCTGGAACTTGTGCGTGAAAAATTTCGTTTGGGAATGCAATAATGAAAGGAAGCGACTCGTTTCTTTTCCTCGGCTAAACACTGAAAATAAGAAAACACGATTCCCCGTATCGCTTGGCCGTGGCGTTACACGGATCTCGCGATCGACGCATCGAAATCGAAAGTCTTATCATAGATCGTAAGATACTAGGCATTCGTGCTTCCATCGATCACCGCGCCTTGGCGCTGATCGCGTTTATCACCGAAATTGCCTCTCTCTTTTATACGCCGTATAGTTCTCCCCCTCCCTTTCTCTTTTCCAATTCGACAGCCCGTCCATGTCTCCATATGTCCGCCGGTTCGTTCGTTCATTTGCTCGCTCGTACGTTTCTCGTGCCAGTTATGATGAATTCGATTGGGTAATACCGACGCGCCGCGGCGAGGCACGAGAAGTGACGCCACGGGACACGGTCTGTGGTTTTTAATACGCGTCCTACTTTCTGCTATCTTTCCCGGCGTCCGTGCGAGAGAACGAGCGAGCGCCGTCGAGCGAGCGAGCTAGCGCGATCGCGCGTGCATCATCCTTCCCCTCGCCCTTTGTCCCGCATGCCGCCATCCTGTCACTCTCCCTATCACTCTCTCGCTTCTTTCTGTTAAATCGCGTAGTGCTCGGTACACGTTTGCAACCGAAGAAGCATGATGTGATTGGCGCGTGTCAGGACTTCCCCCTCTCATCTCTTGCATCCTCCTTCTTTTTCTCGCGACTCATACTTCTGCCACGTTTACGGCTTCGCGCCTGTACTTCCCCCCTCCACTACACCCTCTTTGCCTCTCTCTACCAGTAACCACGACGCCCTCGAGAGGAACCACGAGCTACGAGCACGTATGTATGTACCGCGATATTAACAAACAGCACAGAAACGACACGGACGGCGGATAGAGTCGCGCGAACATCGCGAGGCAAAAGAGACGAACGCATGGTGGCCGCGGGGAGAAGGAGGGAGACGGAGAGCGAGAGCGCGAGATAACGCGCGACGCGCGGCACGGCGAGTTGCACAGCTAGAAGGACTGAAATTGAAAGTGGTCGTCCCACTGGCCCACTGACCTGATTACCCACTGACAATGACACGAATCCTTGCCTCCCACCGGGCTCACCCTTCCCCACTATTCCTCCCGCCCTCCTCCCCTACCCTCCTTCCCACCCTCCCTCCCTCCGCACGTCCGTGCGTCCTACTCCCTCGGTCGCGTGTACGTGGACGCAGCAGCGCCTTCTCGCACCTCTCCCGCGCACTCGGCGCAGGCGTCGCGTCGTCCCGCGTTATAGCGCGAATCCGGCGAGGACGCGATGCTTTTTATCTCTTTGAGGGATATATATCGATGTGATTGTTACGTGGCGCATGCAAACACAGGGTGCTATTGGAAATAAAGGCCGTCCAAGAGGCTCCGCGTATAAACGCTGCTTCCGAAAGGCGTCAAGGTACGCCTAGACGCGTCTTATCTTCTTTTTTTTACATTTCTTTTTTATTACTATCGTCGATAGTTTACGAAATGTATGACGTTGAACGAGCAACGTGGATGGTACTTATCTAAATGTAGATTTTTAGTAATAAGAATAACGATGGAAAATAAATCCGGTAGGGTAGATAGCAATCGGTGGTAATCGATAAAACGAAGCGAAACCGGTAAAAAGCGGATTGTATCGCGGTTACGTCTTAATCGATATTAGCTGAGAAAATACTGTAACATAGGTTGGCAAAAAGCGACGCAGATCGTTAGATAAATTTCGATCGGTGCTAACAGGGGAAAGAAGGAGCGGCGTAAAACAAACGGTCGGTTTCTTTGGCGCGCAAGAACTTGAAAGATCCGAGGGGCAGTTAGAAACTCGTAAAAACGCTCGTAGCCTGTCTTTTTTGTCACCTGTGGATTTCTCAGACTCGGTCGCATTATTACCGCGGCCGTTACGTCTTGCGCAATCCTCTTCTCCCTCGCGCTCGCCTCGACAAAAGAAACGAACGACACGCGTTACAAAATGATACTCGTTGCTGCTGGACTCGTCGCGTGAATTCGCCCTCGACGCGTTTCAATAACTTTCTAATGATTTATGCAAGCGAATCGCGCCGGCTACGTGAAACGACTGGCTAACTGCGCTGCGTTCTCGTGGTTCGCGCGGCTCGTCAACCAACCGTTTCCGTACAACCGTCATAAAATGGAACGCAATTTAAATGCGGCGTAACCTCATTGAGCCGCGCGCCAGCTGATTCTTGAAGTCACTATCACTTGGTCATGGTCCACGATCTAAACCGCATTACACATCCTCTCCAGCCTAGCGTGTTGGTCTTCCCCGTGGCCTGCTTCAATGCCAGCCTCGAACTTTCCTTTCCCCCTACGAATCGGGAGAAGAAACGAGAATAAAAACCGTGTTCCCGGCGTCCCACGCTTAACAAGCTCGTATTAAGTCTCATTCCCTTCCAGTTAATTTCCTCGGCGTGTTTCCTGTTGGACTCGCCTTGCAACATAGATACTTGTATGCGTGATAACCGGAGGTCACCGAAATTTCCTTCGAATCACGAAGCTTTCTTCTAATAGACTTAAATAGAAATGATCGTCATATCGAAAAATTTCCATAGTTTATTATTATTCGTTGATTTACGATCAATGATTCCTTTGGTTACTAGTCGCATTACGATCAATTTAATCTTCGCAAGGGCGAATTTGTTAGGACTAAGAGGAGATAATTACTACCGTTCTATTTGTTTAAGGTATATCTATTTATATGTGCTAAATGAGAATGAGAATATTAATAGTACAGTAATTTTGCATGGGGGCAAAAACAAATTTTGTACCTAGGAATCGTTGTTATTACAATGGAAACTGAATTGTACTAAAGAATCTATTGTAAATCTACGTTGTTTATGTATACCAACAACTTACACTTACATAGAACACATAAATACAAAATTTAGAAGTTCCCAAAGGAAACGTTCACAGTAATTCGTACAGAGCACGCAGCCAAATTCCTATAACACAAAAATAGTATTTTATCAGTACATAACATCGTGTACACGTAATTATAATAATATAATATAACAAATTCTATTCTAACATTAAAAGAGTTAAGTAAAAATACAAATAAAATGTACACATATACTACGCCATACAGCATACCGATATTTCTTAAAAAATTCGTTAAAAGAAAAAAAATGGTGGTCGAACAGAGTCATTTCTATGGGACAAATGAAAAATTCCTTAGACGTGGAGAACTTGGGGCAATTATACGGTTCCCTTCGATCGCGAGCGATATAAATAACTCACGTAGCCTGAGCACGTGTTAATTAAGGCCTGTTGGGAACGTACGGGCCCCAGATATGTCTCCGGCAGGCCGTTTCGAGACTCGGCCCAGGCCTTCTCCACTCTCGCTTTCGGCGCGAAGGAGGCGCTTTCGGCAGGCTTTCGCAACCCTTTTCCCAACCCGACCGGCTCGAAAACATATACACGCGCTCTCACGTATCTTTCGCCTCGGTGCTACGTGTGTGGCTGGCCGTCTGACTGGCTGGCTGGTCTCTCCGTTGCCGAGCGGCTCTCGCACCCGCCTACTTTCGCTAGTTTGCGTAAGAAATGTATACGTACCCGGTTAGCTAATGTACCTCGCGACACACGATATCTAAGGATTCCAGACGATTTTCCTCTTCCCCTTTGGATTTTCCTTCTCTTTTGCGAGAAGAAAATCGGTAAACATTTTCTCATCGTATTCGTAAATTTCGTTTCTTTTTCTGCCGCCGAATCGAATATCTTCGAGTGAAGGAATTCGAAAAGTTGCGAAACGATCGATCTCGCGCGAAAGATCTTTCATCGAGTTGGTTTTCGACCGATCGAAAACAATTCGATTAAATAAAAGAAGAAACGCGTTTAAAAGGAAAAGTATGTCGTAACGTTGATACCGTCGGTCTCAAATATTTCCTCGACTGATTTTTACGGTCTACTAAAAATCTTTTCGAACGTTTGAACACCGTGGAACGTATTATCTTGAGCAACGTAACTTTCATCCTCGTCCGTTTGACTCGAACCGGGTACCAGGCTCTCGGTATATATTTGACAATACGTGACTTCCCAGACGGAGATTACGTAAAAGCAGAAATTCATCGTAATATCCTCGGGCCTTCAAACAGCGAAACTATCGGAACTTTCTCGTTCCAAAGATCCCGGCCAGCCGAGCAGCGACCAGCTATGGCCAATTTTCGGGTTAAACGGATTTCGCTTTGGTCGAAAGTGAAACTACTCTGATCCTTCGAGCTGTAATCTGTGCTCGTAAAAATCGCATTGTCCTCTAATTACCATCGTACTACCTTTCTTTCTTATCCCCTCTTTCTTTCGTCCCATCAGTTTCTTTATATTCTCTGGTTACTCGCGACCAGTAGAATTCGCAACAGGAGCGGCCTGTCGTTTCCAAGAGGAAGAGTCGCGATGTTCGCGAAACGACGCCTCGAAACTTTAAACGATGCACGACGTTAATACGGTAAACGTGTGCCATACGACAATGATTAGTCTTTAGGCCGGTCGAAGGATGCATCGGGCCTTTGCAGAAGACTTCGCGTGTCGTGCAAACACAGTCGTTTCCTCGAAGGTCCAACGCGAATCGCGAATAGCCGTGGCACGGCGTGCAGGCAATTAATGGTCTTCCCGTTTGAAAATCGAAGGACACTCGCGCGTGGACGGCCTCGCGTCGGGACGCTTTCCGTGAGTGTTGCGTATACCACGCTTAAAATACACCACGCACTATCACCCCATCCATTCCATTTCGATGGAGGTCACCCGGTAGCTTAAGTGGGTCTCGACCACTTGGTTAGTGTGTCATGGCATACTCGTTGCTGAATAAACTTAATCTCAATACCGGCGTTAATAAGTCAGCCGTTGCAGACTCACGCGAGTCCTTTTCCTTTCTTTCCACTCTCTCTCTCTCTCTCTCTCTCTCTCTCTCTCTCTCTGTTTCTTTCTCTTTATACCGCTTCCACGATTTACGCATTACACGCGCATGCGTTTATAATTATCATCCAGATAGCGCGATTGGTGGAGAAGATACGGCGAGATTGCGAAATAGGTTAAGAATTGAAATTGATACGTATCTTTCGGCAGCGGCGAAGATTTCAAAACTATCTTTTTTTCTTCTTCTTTCTGTAAAAAGTATGTGCTTTAATCTCTAATAACTAAATTATATTTACGTTACGTGGTTAACGCGTGACGTTACTAATATTTTACGCTATGAGGATCGTAAGAGGGGAATTCCAAGAATTATTAATTGAAATGAATATAAGAAATTCTTCTTTTCTCCGAGTTAATTCTTCCGCGTGTATTTACCCCAGCCACGAGGAAACGTGAAAGTACTTCGATATTATTAAAGCGATTATGTATACGTTATCATCGTACGCTTTTAATAAAACGCTACAGACAAAGATTTTTGTAATCCAAGATCCAAGGAGCTTCTCTACGACACATACGACGTAGACTACATCGATAGACATCATTAATAGACGCTTTAATTTACAATCTCGCTATATCGATTACCACACGTCGACCGAACTTCCCATTATAAACCGCAACGAAGATATCAGTGGATTGGTCCGACCGGTCGAAGGTATTTCGCAAAATCTGCTAGATTTGGCTTTCATAATATTCTCTATCGTCCACCCCGGTGCGTTTTATTGCTTATCCAACCGATTCGATTGCGTGACCACGATGACCCCATTCTGCGATCGATTTCGTGACACCGCGATTTTTCAAATCCGGAGACGATTGACTATGGAACACATCGAGGACTCTATATTTAAATGCGAGCTTAAGATAGATAACGTTCACGGGCGCCACGTGAATCGGTTCCGAATGACTCAACGTTTCTATTATTTATCCGTTTTTTATTACATGCGACTCACGATTCGTGAATTCATTGGGCAGAACATCCGTACGACGATACGATTCTTGTATCAGCCCTTTGCGCCCTTGAAAAAATTTGTATAACCGCCAACCTGTTGTTTGCTGGTGGAAAAGTTGCTCCTTTACAGTGAAATTTCTCGAAACCAAGCATGTTATTTCGTAAAGAAGGTTATAAATTTTTTGTAAATTTCCTATTCTTCATGCTTTAGTGATAGAATCATGGGAACAAGTTTCACGTTATCAACGTGGCTGAGCGGCGCCAGTGGGGTAGAAAAGATTTTGGACAGGCTAGTGCTAATGAACGTACTACTTATCGTTGGTTTTCTAAAGTTTCTTCTAACCGAAGCCAACATTAAAAGCCGAGAGCAGAGGAAACTTACGGGGAAGATAAAAAAAAAAAAAAGTTAAAACAAACTCACGATAGTCTATCAAAGGACGTAGATAGAAAACTTTTACGATTTCGATAGCTACCTTATTAATATACTACTGTGCTTCGATTATTAAAGTTGCCCTCATGAAAAGTAAATGCCTCGGTATTTACCTGAGCTAAAGAAACCATTCATATACGACCTAATATTTGCAAAAGAAACTTCATTTTCCATGCTCTTGCACATTGTCCCAGTTTCACCGCCGGTCAATGTAATTCTTTTTCTATTCCGTTCTTTTTTTTCCTCTCTTATAACTTTTGTCACGCGGTTGCTTCGCCAGATTGTCACGATTATCTCGGTGAACTCGGTTCGAACGCGAAATAACTTATCGATGCCGGTTTTTGCGACGCGTCTGTGGCAATCAGCGTGTTCAGAAGCGTGCGATATCTCCGAAATGGATCGAAGCGATCGGGCCCAAGGTCGGGCAAGCATCGAAAACCATGTCGAAGATTCGGCTGTGTCGTGAAATTTCCTCCCGTTAAACTCTGCTGCCTTGAAGTCGAATTTTTGCTCCACGGCTGTCGGTTCGTCGGGTCCTTGAGAGCCCGTGTATACGCAACGCGCGCCACCAACCACGAATACAGTTTTGCTCGCCGCGTATGGAAACCGTTGATAATTTTTCACTCTTACCCTGGGTCATGGTCTGAATGAAATTCAGATTACCATCGTGGTATTATCGTATCGCCAGCAGATCGGAAACGTTATCGCGTTTTTGCTGTATCTCGCGGAAAATAATCTACGATACCGCAACAATTTCCGCGTTCGTTTTTTCTTTCGTTTTTCTCTGCTCGATATCTGCTCGACAATAATATACGGCTGGCGTGAAAAAGTGGAGAAGGAAATTCCTTTCGATCGATTGCTTATCCGCGAAGTTTCGTTTGCGCGAAATATCTAAATATATATAGTTTAACCCATCGGTTAAGGTGTCTCTGTTCGAGGATTGACCGGTTATCGTCGCACGAAGTACATATCGTATGCTCTCGTACAGGTTTCATGCATTAAATCGCCTAATTAACTTCCGAGGGATCTCGTCGCAGTTCCAAGGTTTCGCAAACTTTCGAGATTCGTCTCACGACGCGAGTTATATTTTCTCGTTGATCCGAGACGAAACCTGGCCGCTATGGTTGAGACGGCAAGGGTCCACTTCGTGTCGTGTCGTAACAGGTTGCGTCCCTTCGAGGTGGCATCGATCGAGTCTCGGCTCGTCGATGGAAGCGTGGCCGTGCACACGAGAGGAAACGGTTCTCGCCGCGGCTATAGCGAAGCGGAGAAGGCTAGAAACGGTCAGGGAGAGACGGATTACCGGTGGATAAGAATGTGTGTCTAGTTTAGTAGGCAAGTAGGTCGCCAGGGAAACCAACGCTGGGTTACGCAACGTAGTTCCAGTGTTATACAACTATTGACTCACCGGATTAACAAGTAGGCTGGGTGAAAACGAAAGCCGAGTGCCCGGGCTGCCTTTTCTCTCTCGGTCCCGTTTCTCTTTCCGTCTTGCTCGGGCCCACGGTCTCGCTTTCGCCTCCGGGACTGTGCTATAGCCACTATACACCAGGCGTAGGCACGCGTGTACCGTGTATCATATCGAGAAAACATTTTTTTTTTCAAACAGCGCTTTGACGATTTTATGAAATTCGAGGCGATCGCACGAATCGGTATCGTCATACGATATTGCCGTGGTTTACGAAAGTATTCGAACGTTTCTGGAAGCGAATCTATCATTCGCGTTACGAGAAACATTTTCAAATTTCGTTAGATATATTCGTAAGAGTTTTCGAAGGTGAGCGCGTTCAAGTACTTTCACGAACGGTTCGTAGAACGAGATTCGTAATGTAGTTTCCGAGGAAGAAGTCATCGGGATCGTTAAAGGAGTTCGCGCGTATCACTTTTGACTATAGGGTGGTCCTGCAATGGAAACTAAAATTAGGCCGTCTTCGCATCTTTAACAAGTTGTGCTTAATATCTGCAACAAAAATGCGCGTTACTGTATATTCGATAATTGTAAAGAAAAACTACGAATTTTCTATCTATTTATGAAACATTTATTTCCTAAAGATCCTTAGAATTGAAGGATCGAAGCGCAATGGCGGAGCTTTTCAAATTCCCTCGAATTATAATAAAATACAAAGGCAGTAATAAAATGAGAAAAGAAACTAATGTTTAACGAGAGTGGTCGGTATCTAGAGGCGAAAACGATCGAGCTTTGGATCATCCGGCCCGCGTTGGAACGCTATCGATCTGGTAGCAGCAAGTAGCCGGCAACGTCACAATCGCGGCGTTAGCGTGGGATACGTATCTCTGACGCAAGCTCTCGGCATCGCGTATTCTTTTTCTCCTTCTTTTTTTTCACTCTGCGAGGGCAGTCGGAGGAAAAGAATCAGGCCAGAGAGTCTCGTCAAGCGAATTTCTTTCTAGCGAACGGGGGAACACGCGAGCCACGGTGCTATGCAAATCGCGGCACAGAAATCACCGTTGCCACTCAATTACCCGAACGGTTTGACTCGAGCGTCTGATCTAAAAATAACATCCACTTAACGCCGTGCCGTTTTAACGAGATCGCTTCACGAGACAATCGACGCAGACGTGTATACTTAGCGATCGCGGAGGGCAGGATCCAGCCGATGCTCGTCCGCGCGCTGCCAGATCGAAACTTTTCCACCCGCAAAATTTAGATCCAGACGAGCAAACGCTGGCGATCTCGCAATTATCGAGAAGATTATTTATTTGCATCGCAACGATCTCTTCGAAGTAATTTTCTTTAGCAATCGTACGGAAATCTCGCCATTACCAAGAAGATCGTCATAACGACGATAATAACGGAATTAGAAAATGCTATTTTATTTTGCAATGGACCCTGTCCAAAAAAGTGATTTGCTGTAGCAATTATGCATACATATATCGTTAGGTAGCGATGTTCTCTACCTGCGGAATCATTTCTCGTGAATATTTTTAGAAAAGATTTCCACGTCGTTATTCGCATCTCCGGCTGTTCCAACACAGCGAACTGTTAACAAGATTTTTAGGTCAGGTTCAGACGAACAAGCGGGGAACGAGTTGGGGATGAGAAGATGCTTTTAGGAATGATCGAGCGATGAGAACGCGAGATGCATTAGGATCTCAACGAACAGAAATCGTTCGGTCTTTTACCACCAGAATACGTCGAAATGCTTGAAGTTCCTCGTAAGTGAAGTTATATTATATAAGCTATTAGGAAATGACGATCAAATATATAAAATCGGACGAAGTAAAATAAAGACATTACAGAGCAAATGACAAAGCGTCGGTCTTTTCCTCTTTTTTTCAAGTTCGAAGCGATATACGTAAATAAGACGCTTGAACTAAGGAGGGCAATATTGTTGTCTCTAACGATACCAAATGTGGATTAAAAATACCGAAGATATAAAAATCATCGAAAAAAAAATCTTTTCCTTTGCTAGCAGCTCCGACGATATCGTATCGTTCTGTTTCCTCTTCTCTTACCAAACGTCAAAACACGCTTGCGGTCGAAATATTTCACGACGAAATCTCGTATATATTCTCTTATTCATCGGGAATCGCGAGGATGACTTTCGATTTCTTTTCCACGCCACTCGAAAACCAGTTTTCGCTATCTTCCCTCATTAAGGCCGATGGCTCGTCACCGGACTCTCGACTCTCGACGCCCGTCTCATATCGAGACGGTCGGATCGAAGGTAATGCAGCTTGCGCGATACGTAGCGTTCGCTAACATTACCGACCTGCCTCAAACGCGCGGCAAGGCGAGTCTCGGCTTCTTGAGGACGCGGTATGTAAACTGGAACACTTATGTCATGGAAAACGGTGTTCCCGCCGTGGCTGACGCACGTCGCAAAAAATCACACCTACTACGTCGCGCTAGAACTCCGAAGAATGGACAAGCAAGAAAAAGAGTAAGAATATTTTATACTCGTCTGAATACATACAACACAATCTTCGTGCACGCTATCTTTAGCCACGTTAACATTCTGAGGACTTTGAGCGTCGTTGGAAAAACAAATCTCGTAGAAACATCACGCAGAGAGAAGTAACGTCGACCGTGGCTAATGAATATCATCTCTGTTACGTATATAAGACCTCTTGATAGGATATACAGTCGTGGGCAAAAATAAGCGAATAGATAACGCAAGTATGGCAAGTTACCGTGTGTTTCGTTAAACGTGGCTTTGTTTGTACAAACATGTAAATACTAGTTTCGATTATTTAAACGATCTCTCTATTATACGGATGTGTAACAAATAAAACCTAACACTAACCTGGTACTAATTCGACGAACAAATACGGAATCGAGGAGAAGGGAGCCTTTCACACGAAAATGTCGACATACGTATCGACATTCGTTCTTCTTTTTTAATACTTCCAAACGATCTATCGCGCGTTTTATTCATTTTCTAAGTAAAACCAAGTGAAGAGAGTTTTTCGATCTTTGTCATCGCAGCAGATAGGAAGCGTAAAAATCCTGTCGCGTTGAACGTGTTAACATTCATTGATACTTGCTTCCACCTTCTGTCCACCTATTTTTGCCTACGACTGTAAACGTATAGCGATATACATATGTATGCAAAGTATCGTATAAACGGAACGTTGGCGCAGCCGTGTTCCACCGTTTATCGCGTTAACCCGTTTTCGACAGAGAGAATGAAAAGCGGTCGTACGAGGGTCGATAGATTGTGACGAGGGTGAGGCAGGGCTGAAGGAGTCTCGAGATGACCAACGACCAAAAAAAAAAAAAAAAAGCTCGAGAGTCGTACAATTAGGAAACTAGGTAAGAGTTACAGGGCATAGTTAAGTAAGTAGTCGGCAGAGTGTTTCGTAGTGCCATGGCCGGTATTACCAAAGAAGCTGCCCCAAGTTCGTTCCCAATCCGAAATAGTGAAATCGGGTCCCAAGCCCGTTGCGTAAGCAGGAAATACGAATGCTCGTTGACTAATAGCTAGATGGAACGTACGACAATGGACTTGTAAAAGTTTCGCGGCGTTTAGATATAATATTTTACGTACCTACTTAAAGCTGGTATCTTCCGTTCTTAGGATATTATTTATTAACCCGTTAACTAAATCGCTTTGCTGTCGGGAACTTAAAAATCGATATTTTCAAACTGATTCGTCTTCGTATTTGTAAATGCGTGTATCATAGTATATCTTCGTTAGGAATATAACGAGCGAGAAGCCTGTGGGAATCTCTCTACTACAGATAAATATATTAATAAACGCGAGAAAAATAAATAGGTTAATAAATACTTGAATGCGGAATATTATACGACGAATTAGTTCATTCTATTTAATTAATTAAGGGGATATTCTATTATGAATGTGTAAACTATTCACACATCTTCTAATTGGTTTCTGCGAAGGAAGAATCGAACTTGATGGTTCTAGTAAAAGGAGCGCGTTGGTTTAAAAAAGAAAGTGTTCTCGCGTCTGAAAACAGATAGTAATAGATCACGTTCTCTACACACTTTGAAATAAATAATTTTGAATAAACAATTGATAGGAACGGATGTGTTACTAAAGTATAACATTCGGCCAATAAGCAAATAAAATAAGATTTCATTAATACGTGCACAGGATCATACGTAGCTTCGCAGCTGTATGATTTTATTCATCGTTGAGCCCAAAGTTGGGTTTGTCAAGTTTGTAGTAAACTAGTAAAAGGAGCTGCGTGACGATGACGAATCGAATTGACGGGAATAGATTATACAGGAAATATGGACAGGAAATGAAAATAAACTATCGCAACAGTTTGCTCTGCTAGACCACGCCGACGATAAGTGGCGCGGTAGAAGGTTGTGGGTGGATGACAGATCAATAGCGGTGACATAGTTACCGAGTAAACCTGGCCCACTTTTAACACGACCTCATTCCATCGCTTCTTCCTTTCTTTCTTCCTTCCTCTCTTTCTCCCTTTCGCGTTTTCCACCCTTAGCGTCGCTCGCGAGACCTCCGATTCAAAGTCACTTGCACGCGAAATTCGATTCGATATTCGCGCGGCCAAACGCGCACCAGAATCGTACGTAGAAGCGGTTTCATCTACAACGTTCGCTGCTTTTCCATCGTCGAGCCTGCGATTTCTCGACGAACGAAGGGTTAAATTTACCATTGACGATGCATTGTCAGGGAGCAGCGCGGTGTTTAGCATCGACGAACCTAGAGGAAAAGCATTTTCGTAGCCTGTTATTAGTCGAAAGCTCGAGACAAGATCTTCGATCGTTCGCTGTACGTGGAAAGAGGCTGACCTTTAAATCGTGACACGGTTAAGCCTGCAGACGAGCCGAGCCGAGTCTCGCAACTACAGCCCCTGGCTATCGAATTAGGACCACTAAAATTTGTAGTATTTTTAGTGAAATTGAAAGGTGCGAGGGGACTGTGTAATAGCAAAGTTTATCGATTAGTAGGGAGGGATAATTTATTGATTGCTCAGAGGGGGAGTGGTGCGGATGACGAAATCTTTGAGCTGGGAAGATTATAAATAAAGTTATTTAGTATATGGAAATATTTCATATGAAAATATTGATAAATTTAAAAATATTGAAAAATTTCATATGAAATAAATATTTCAGTATACATACATATTAACACGCGTACGTTGTGACGTGTATTTGCATTTATTATAGCATTTACGTGTTAACTAATTAGGTCCGAGCATACTAAATTCCACGTCATTTAGCAGTGCCTACTTTGATACGGCCACGCAAATTTAATACCACCGCAATAAAATATACAGAAGCTGATAAGAAAACATTTCATTAGAAGATGACAGTACGTGCAAATACTTTTTGTAAACACTGTATTTAGTAATATCGACAGATCCAAGAACGAATTTGCCATTTATGACACAGTATGCGTAATTCAAATCACAAAATCGCAACTTTCATGCAACCGTAATTCGATGACCAAGGGTCAGGTGGAAGGTTAAAGCGTCCATAAACTACGTAAGAAATTTCGGTCGTCGCACATCGGTGACTTGCGAGTCTCTCAGCGCCAGATACGCGGTTAAGCGCGAGAATCTCGTTTGGGAATCGATGAATTTCGTGCACACGAAATATCTCGCGAGACGGGCTCATTGTCATCGAGCTCAGCGGGGAACCGAGGCCCGATCGCGGCAGCAATTCGTTTCCCAAGTTATATGAGAGGAAAACGAGCAGGCCTGGAAATAGGTCGTTCGCGGGTTGCCACGTGTTTCTACCTCTGTGCAACCATGCACTCGATAATATGTATATTTATATCGTCCAGCATTTCATACGATGACAACTTTTTCCTATAATTTCCTCAAATACATCGTTTTCACTTGCACACACACACACACACACACACACTTTCATATTCATGTACATATATATGTATGTATTTATGTACGTACGTACGTACGTACGTACGTATGTATGTATGCATGTATGTATGTATGTATGTGTACATGCACATATTTTGCGAGCCTTTGTGGACAAATAGCAGCTGGTGTTTTTTCGCGAAAATACCCGCTCACCGCTGCATCCGAGATCGCGAACAAACGAATTAACATTGAACGATATAAATAAGTCGATTCGCGACGCGATAGCTCGTGTAAATAGTCCACGGTAATCGGATGGCTTATCATCGAGCCATTGAACAAATCGTGTGCTCCATTCTTGCGCGCCGACGAGGCGCAACGATTCGACGCCTCGAAACGACAGCGCGACCCTTTCCTCCTGATACGACTCGGCACGGTGTGAAAATTGCGATCCACGATCGTTCCTACGGCGTTCCAGCGCGGTACTGTAACACCACCGTTTCGTAACTCTACTTGATTTTCGCTTGAATGGCTGTGCCATCAACGCTTGCAAGAAGAGCACCCTCGTACAACACACCGCGGAAGCTGGTACAGATGAACGATGCGCGATTTCGCAGTAATTTTGCCTGGGTGACTTTTCCACGAATTCGCGATATCGTTAGAGGTATTGTAGATCTGTGAGGTTTTTAACGATACGGTGACAGAGGTGCGCGAACATGCAGTTAGAAACACAGCGTCCGCCGAGTCGGCGTAAGAAGAGGATATTCTCGATGTTGGAAATGAAGAAGTTAGTCTAAGTCAGGGAAAGGGAAGCTGTCGTTCTCTTGGACAGAAAATTTATGAGTATACTCGAGGGAGAATATTTCGGAGTAGCGAGAGCAAGCGGTTGTTAATAGAGCGTCAGACAAACGTTACGTCAAACTAGAGAACATTGTGCAGGCTGAGTTTCCTAACTTGGTAACTTCAGGTAACTCGACGATCACCCGACGCGTGGAAAAATGTTTCGAACAAAAGTTGAATGACACGAAGAAGTTGGTAATTTGATGTTACTATTTTTTCTACAGGTGGAAGTGTAAAGAACGTACAAAGGTCAACTTCGTCTCTCATACGTAACGTTATCACTTATACTACATTAACTTGACCAGTTATGATTTTTCGTTCAGATCGATAGCCAATAGATCAATACTAAACGAATATATCGTTACATCGGAGATTTAATTTCGGATACTTATCTTACGCGCTATATTGCATCAGAGCTTGGTACGGTTCACAACTCTAATAGCGGAACTTCGAGCTTACGTGCAAAGTCGCCGAATTACAAAGCGTTCACGGTGCGAAACTTGCAAAGACGTCGCACGGTTTAAGCATACAGCGGAGTCTAAATTTAATAAACGTCACGCGACGGTTTCCACCCCTTACGAGAAGAGAGTGTTCCGGTTGGCACGATATTTGCGCGCGTTTGATACATACGTATGTATCGCGTGTTGACCGATTATTGACTTAAACAGTCGATAAAGAACCACCGGCGGGGAAAGCGTGTAACGTCGAAACGGTCTGCTGCACTGCGGCTGACCTTGAATGTACTTATCTACTGATGGGAAATACTGCTCACGACGCAGCCATTACACGTTACTCTACCTGTCCTGAATAATTTCGCGACTTGTTGTTCCACACATGTGCCACTGCCGCTGCTTCCACTACCTGAATCGTATCGTCTGCGCCACAGTGTCGCGTTAGTTTTTTTTTTTTTTTTTTTATTTTTCTAGCGGACCTCGTCGGGTGGCAGTCGTAGCTACTATAACGTTCGACGCTGCTGTAATCTTGGAATTTTTACAAACGAGTATACTACGTTGTAATACGCATTATATGGTATACAGCAGGTAGTATACAGTGCAGAACGTATAATACGTAGCGTAAGTTTCACATCTGAAATATCATCGCGCATAACGCGATTATTAATATTTATTGATAATTATTCAATTGTGTAAAAATGGGAAATACGCGCTTTTTGCGTCCGGTATGAGAAATACGGTAAACATCGAAGATAAAGCGACGAGTGTTTTCAAAATCGTTCAGTGCGAATTCTTTTTTATTTTATTACGCTGTTGAGAGGTTGACGCTCCCAGAAAAACTTTGACGTAGAATTTAAAGCGACAAATAATGCTATCAATATCGTTATATTATAACGCAGCAACAGGAGACGCAGTGGCCAGAGTTAGAAGCTTCTGACGAACTGTAAATAATTTGAAAGTATTTCAGGCAAAAATATAGCTGGATATGGTTGGCAATAAAACGTCTGGTCCGCAATGTGTTAAGGACTTGGCGATTAAATTGAAAATAATTCGAAGAGGGTTGGGCACAAGGGTTAATTTCCGCAACGAGTGAATTAAAGGAGGAATAATCGTAGAATTAAGGTTAAAATAACGAGCAGGTAGAACCAGGGTAATTGTTGGACCGTCCCCTTTTCTCCATATGCCGTTCTTGCACATCCGTCTCTCCACGCAGGTGTTCACGCGTGAAGCGTGTCGACGCACGATGCACCCTTATTCTCCTGTTTTATATACATTTTTTATATGTTAAATACCGCGTTGTTCCGAGTTAAATGTTGCCACTCCACGCAAGTACGCGAAGAACGTACAGAAATCTCTATACGGAGTCTAGTGGTATTTTCTATCGTCCGTAGAATATGTCTTACGAGTATCGTGAACTTCAGTTGGGCCTATTGTTCCTCTGACGCATAAACGAATAATATTTCGTAATAGGAAAATTTGTTATTCTTCGGTCTTTTGATTGAAATTATCTTAAACGGACGGCCGATCGTCGACGAAATTAATTTTTTCGCAACTCGTTTTCTTTTCTTATGGATGACCGATGATCGAGGAAGTGGAACTATATTCTTAAACAAACTGCGCTATAACAAAGTAGGTAGATCAAAGAAACCAAGATGACCATGCAGAACGCGTGTGCTTCGCAGACAGATTTCTATTTGCGAGCCAAATGTTCGCGTATTCCAAAGCGGATAATAAAATGACATACGCGCAGACTTAAGTCGAATCACGTGATGCAAGCAAGAAAAAAAGAAAAGGTGATTCTATGCAAAATCGTTCGACGTATCTACGCAATGCGCAAACACGAAGATATAGATATGTATTTCTAAAACTGTGTAGTCAGACCGAACGATGCGAACGAGTTTTCGTTTACCTCGTGTAATAGTAAGTCGCTCTTAATCTATTTCGCGGATAAGAACGAAATCTTCCCGCTAGAATCACGATTATTCGCATCGAGAGAAACTTTATTTATTATAAGCAGTCTCGAGCCTTCGCAAACAGAGAATTACTGCGTATCGATGACCAAAAACACGCGTCAACAAGGACGAGAATCACAACACGATTGACGATAATATTCGTCAATATTCTATCCGTCGTACTTGGTTGTAATCAACTGAAATACGGCGAAAAAGTTGGAGAAAAGGAGAAATAGTCCAGGCTGGCCAATAAAGACAGGCATTCCATAAAAAGAATGCTGACCAGGGAATTCGTTCGAATGAACGGGACGCGATGGGAATAACGTTCTTCGCGAGATCGGGGGACGAACGTCAGCTTCTTTCTCGAATAAAATCCATCGGAAATCGTAATCCGTGAGTGGTTTCGTGTCTGTTCTTGGAAAGACGCAAGAGAACGTGGTAAACGGGTGCAGAGAGGGATAAACATTTAGTTACGCCTGTTTCGAAATACTCGCACGGACCCTGGCGATGTTCTCTCTCTTCGGGCCCGGTAATCTCGTGCACGTTTTCATTGGACAGAACCGTGCAACGCATGGCAACCGGGCGTGTGCACGAACGTGAACTTACGTGAGCACGTCGAATAATGGAGCTCGCGTCCGCTTTGATCCGCACGGCGCGGCATCCAGAGGTTCGAAGCGCGTGGAAGTACGTACTTGGTACAAACTTCGTTATAGCGTAGAATTCAGCGAAGTTCGGCAGCGAAGTAGCCTTGGAAAATTAGGTTGAGCATCATAGGGTGTTGCAATTTTCTTGTAAAGTTTCATTTGTTATATAATATATCGTAAAATTTACGGAGGCTACAGGAATATATATATTATATCTATATTATCTATATTATAATATGTTATATATATTATATAGATATATACATATTTCTTGTTTTATGTCGGAGAAATTTTTTAATTCAATATGCTGCGCTGCGCGTTATCAAGATAGGCCTAGACTCTAAAGACCATGGTTTCATTTTTATCTTAAATATTCCAGAAAACTAACCTTCAAGTTCTTTTGAATATTCCAAATGCATTGGTTGTCGTAAGATTGCTTACTCTATTATTTTGAACTTGACAAATGGCTGGTGACACCAACTTGCAGGCCCACGATTCGTCGCGTAATTTACAAACGATTTATCATTACACTTATAGGTATATTGTAAAGTGACCGGTTTTTCATTCGATGCGTTGTATGCAGCTAACTTTTCCACCAAAGTACTATATATCGTAAAAAGTTTCGCAGAAAGTCTGCGCCAAAATACCTAACGGTATTAAATAAATCTCTACATATATGCTCCATCGTTATTACGAAAGTATTTCATCAGTCTTTCGCAAGTCTTTCATGAAAATTGTTATGCAACAATTTTACGAAATTTCGTGATTTTTCATTTGCATCGTTTATTTTGTAACTTTCTTGCCACATTGTATACCCCGTAGATCTTTTAATCTTCCAGTAAGAGATTAAAAAAAAAAACGTATTCGCTGGCGGGGATTGGCGTCACTGGAGCGTCCTGCGAGGGCTGGTGGAAACCGAGCTTGAAACGTATACGACGCGGCGCGACGCGACGCGTCGTCGGGACGGCATATGCGTCGAGGTGTAGCAGAGAGACAGAGGCGCCCTCGGTCCACCACACGGAGCCGAGAGAGTCGTGAGTTCGTAACACGGCAAGAGCGCTCCTCTCGCGGGGAGAACTGTGTCAAGGGCAGAGAGCTAACAGGGCACCGGTCCGTGACGAGCCGAAACGAAACGAGAGAGCCGAGTTTTACCTGGCTGTGCCTATCTCCCTGGCTTCTGTTCCTCCTCTCTCGTGACCAAACTTCGCGCCCAAATCGCGCTTCACCTATACACGTATATTATACATACATAGTATACGACGTGGATACATTTCTTTCTACCAATTCTTTCCATCCTCTTGTCTCGTCGTCATATTTTTACCTGTACGAAATAATTGAAATCACGATCGGGCGGTGACTACGCTACAGTGACTTGAGTATGTATCTACACGGCTAAAGGAAACCATAAGAAACGTGAATCTTTGAGTTATTTTAGGATATGGCATAGTCAGAAGGGAATTCAACGTTATTATCGATTTAATGGTTTAAGTAGAAACGTAGTTTTCCCCGAACTAGATGTCTGGTTTCGAATCGATTCGATCCAGGACGGCGCTTTCTTCGGAAACACGTGGCTCGAAGTACGTGAAATATTTCACGGAGTGATTCGTGAGCGGCGCTTGCAACACACAGCCTCTCCCCACCTTGTTGCCTCCTTCGTTCCCTCTTGCCTCCCTTTCCTACCACCGTCAGGCGGCCACGTGAAAAATTCCCTTTGTTAATCGATTCGGGAATGGGAAAAATAAAACGGGTGAAAGCGGTTCACAGTTCAACGCGTACCGGCCAACAGCAGCAGCAGCGCTGTCCAGTGTGAACACATTAAAGCCAGATTGAATCGCTCAACCTCCAACCCCAGGTTGGAATTTGGATCAAGGAGGGCTCTGCTTACGGAGCGTGACGCCTTTATGGAGCTTACACACGGAACGACCTACGCCCGCGTACGTACGCCTCGCGAGAAACTCGAGATACACCGCAGAGATTACGCGTGACGGCAAAAGGGAAGAGAGTAGTTGCTCGCCGCTTGGCTCTCCTGTGTCTAGCCTTTTTTCCGATCCAACGTCTTCACGTGCGAGCTTCTCGTCGACGAACCTTTTGGATAATTCGTTCGTGGCATAAGCGCGGTTAAACGATCAATAAGCTATATGGGCCGGCAACACCCACACATCTTTTCCTCCATATCGTATTCTATATCGGATGCGTGCCCCCTTTTCTTATTCGACATTCTTGCGAAATTACGGTTACCGCGATTAAATGTTTTCCATGCCTGTTTTATATGTATGTGTGAATATATATATATATATATATGTACATATTATATATACAGGGTGGGGCATTTTAAACAGGTCACCTGAATAACTGGCTTGTTTTTGAAGATAGGAGAAATGCATTGGACCGAACCAACTTACTTGGTACCGGGGGGCTCATAATCTGGTACTACCAATTTTTCTGCAGGTGGAGGCGTCGGGAAGATACGAAGGTCAACTCTGTTATTTTAAATGCAACAGTATATTTTTCTACTTGCACTCTGACAGAGTGTTTCAAGGCGAATACAATGACCTGTTATGAAGGTCATTCGAGATCACCCAGAGTCAACTGCGATAGAAGATAAATTGTCTCAGAGTACTCCTATCTTCGAAAACAAAGTGAGTTATTCAGGTGACCTGTTTAAAATGCCCCACCCTGTATATATCGTTGAAGGAGGCTAGTAGAATTTTACTTATTCGAATTCGTCGAGGAGACAAGCCGTTCCTTTTATCGCCTTCCTTTCAATAGCTAAAAGACCCGAAAGATCGTACTGAGATTGTCCAGTAATCCTATCTCGATATGCTACGAGTCAACCCGATAAGGACCAAGCAATGGTTTGTCATAATGTTACAAATACGTGAATTTCTCTAAATTTGGTAAAATTGTAAAATAATAATAACTGGGAGGAACGATAAGGAGAGAAGTATCGAGCGAATCCTTGGATCTTTCTTTCGCAGCTGCGATGCTAAAAAACGGAATTCGATAACGGAAACTGATGGAAAAAATATTGCAATTGAGATGTTGCATCGAGCACTCTAACGAGTTAATTATTTGTCGCGTGATAGTATTAAAGTTTAAGTCTGCTTCATTTCGAATAAGAATTATTCGTGAAAAACTTCAGTTACGTAGTCTTGGGGTTTAACAAGCAGCACGGTTCGTTATCCATCTCTGAACATAGTGGTTGTTAAAGGACGCGCGAGTACAACGGCGTAACGCGCAGTTACACAGCCGTGTAACGCGTTACGCGGAGGAATTACATCGGTTATGGGTCAGTTGAGATAGGTGAGCCACGGTGGAGCAGGCAAGCCAGGAGATTAACATACGCTAGACGTCTATTCGTTGGCTCGGTGAGCACACGAGACATTTTTACGTAGATTTTTACATAGAGAGTAAGACACGTTGATGACGACGAAGAGAGGACAGAGGTCCTCCTCGTTGTACATATACTGGTGAGGGGATAAAGTTCAGAATGTATTTATACATCCGAAGCAAATGCAATACCCAAGGATTCGAGTACTAGTCGTAATACGTAATGGCTCGTTCATTGTACTTGCCAAGTATCCGATCTTCGCAAACTGTTGCCGAGCTTCGGGACGGCTACCTGCAAGTTTCAAAAAACTACTGACAAGTACCAAGATACTCAAACGAATCGATACTCCTACTAGTAAATAACTAACGACGTGACTCGATCAGTCGCGAGCTTAGAGAAGCATTATGCATTCTATTTATACCTTTACAAGACCGGTGTATAGCCAATTATTACAGAACAGAGGACTTCAACGGTAGCCGAGAGAAATGATTTTAAGAGAATGGGGAATTCTTGGCAAGATGGTCGTAAAGTTTCGAACGGTAAATGTCCGTCCGATTCTACTTGCGAATGCTTTCCCCATTTCTTCGAGTACTCGTTCGAGCAGCACAGGGTTCGAACCTGTCGCGTTCAAGTTCACATTCGTTTAAAAATACTTCTCTTCCCCGAAATACCTATAGAGAGTGCGAATCTGCTTAACTTACTTGCCACGTACTTGTTACTCGAGCCCATCGCTAACGTACATGCGTCCATAACGAACGTATGTGCGTATCGTTCGAGCATCATCGGCTCCCGGTGCATCAATGCCCCGCATAAAATACGCAAAAGCGAGAGCGAGCGTCATCGTCGTCGTGTGGCGAAGTAAAATCGAGTGACACAATACTCTGCGGAATTGGGACAGAGCCGATATATACCGATAGGCAGACCACGCCACTGTGTGCTGGGGGTTTTATGCTGTGCGCCTTTTTGTCTCTCCCTGGCAGCGGGGCACAGGGGAAGAGAAAAACGGACACAAAGGTAGCTAAGTGCACCGAAGCAAAACGCGTTGTCTCACAGCCACGTTGTGTGCCGTGTCTTGGTACCTACCTAGAAGAATCGTGCGCGTGCGATACCTCGTCCATCATCCTAGCAAACCGATTCTCTCTTTCGTCTCCCATTTTCAAGATTTTTTTTTATTTTACTGGCTTTTTGTTTTGTTTTTTTTTTGTTTGTTTTTTTTTTGTTTTTTTTTTTTTTTGGACGTTTGGACATTTCTATAACGGAGGTTGGTTAAACATTTTTATGTAATCTAAGTTAATATCATCATACAAACGCGTGATTATTATTCGATTCTCAAGAAACCAGGGGTTTACGAGGGCTTATACGTTTCTATAAAACCATTTATTGCGACGAGATGATATAAATAACGATCGATTCTAAGATGTTCGTATCGGCTTCGTATTACTGATAACCGCTTGACTCCGTGTTCAAAATCTCTTCTCACCATACTTACGCATTTTCGACAGTTTCATTAATCTGATGTGCAAAATATATATATATATACTATTATTATATATTCTATACGTATATAATTATTTTAACTAACGATGCACCTCGCTATAGCGTTTTTACATTTGAAACAATTCAAACTCAAGCAATTGCCATGGCTAAACGTAGAGTTAAGTAGAATCACGTATGATAAAGGACGCAGGGCAAGTTGGTTCGTGATCGAGTATTATTTACGCGCGGGCGTACCGTAATTTTCTCTTCCTTTCTTTTCATTCCTGCTGAAAAGGGAAGCTCTTTGAGTACACGGCAGAATTAGGACAGCGCGGACCATAACCAGCGGGAGTTTTATAGTGGCAGGCTTCTTTCTTTTTTCTTCTTCTCCTTGCAACGCATATACGCCACCGTGGATGCGCGCAACGAAGCGAAACGCGTTGCTCCGGCAAACTCTCGGTACGTGTGCTCGTTGTGCGTGCACACAGAACAGGAAGGCGAATGGTAGGAAAGAAAGGAAGAAAAAGATCGGAGTTTGTATGATATTTTTACTGTTTTCATTTAATATAAATCACGACGACTCACGTTCGTTAACGTTACAACATCTTGCTAAGCGTTTCGTTTCCTATGGCTGTATCGACCCTCGTTTGATTTCGTTAGATCGTAGATGACTCATATCAGGATTTGGGTTAAGTTGCCTCATTTTACTTGAATTCGTACCGTGTATTTTATGCGATACACATCACCGGAAGGATTTCTCGAGTAAGATATGGAATATCAGTTGGAAATTATATATATCCATATATTTATAATATTTAGAAAATGTTTGTTTGCTTGTTTGGTTATCGACTCGTAACTAATTGGTATGTTCGAACTACACCAATTCTTCGTGACGATCGTTGCTATTACAATAGAAGGTCGAGGTTGCAGACAATCGAAATTAAATTTTTCGCAACCTAACTCGAGAAAAATTCACACGGGCTGTCAAAATCTAATAGATGGCTGTGAATTTCACGTTTTATTATCAGAGGCGCGTCTAAATGTGATCATGCCTGTAAATATGAAAATTCATGACTCAAGGAGGAAACCAAATTTTATCATGTATTTTAACACATGTATTTTAAAACATGTATTTTATCTTGCGTGAAAAATGTAAGAGACGCTAATAAGGATATACCTGTATTCTAACTCATTCGTGTTCTCGATAGAAAAATTTAAATGCTCCCCTGGAAGTAAGTAACCTGACCGAAATTTACGCGAAATCGTATTCTACTACTCGCGCACGACCCAACAACACCAGTCAACGATGAACTACGTATATTCGAGGATTCTTCGTAACCCGGAAAACTGACCACAGCCAAGTATCCGAGTGCCTGTATGCGGCAACCAGCTCTTTCTCGAATGTATCCGCGCTGTTAATGCGGCGTTTAAGGCTACCTGTTATTCCGTGGTGTGTCAGCCTATTTATATCGGCCTAGATTCCGCTTTTACATCGCAAGCCACAGGTACGCGCCCCGAGGAACACCGCGATTCTCACGATAGGAACGCGATAAATTTATGGCCGCGATTAATTTTTGCGAAATCGTCGTCGCCCTCGCAGACTAGCGTTGCCCGTACAGCTACCGCTTGCTACTACTTTACATGCGCTCATGCATGCCTCGCGTCTGACCGAGTTGCGCTCTGGATCATTCCACTTAACGCCGTGGCCACCGAACCACCGCACCGACCCAGCTTTTTGCCCGATCGTTTCACGCCCGTGAAACTTTACGTCGTAACACACATCCTACTTCCCACTACGTGAACCCTGCTATCGGAAAATCGCCAAGGTTTTAGAAATCTTCGATTCATAGAACTGTGGAAGCGCGGTTGGTTCTTACGATAGTGGTTCTGACAGTCTACACGGTTTTTCAAGTAATAAGGGGAACATTCGTTGGAAAGAATTGTAATTGATGTTTGTAATTGCAAGTCACTGTCACTGTCGCCTTATCGGTTACGCTTTTCCGTATCGTCTTCATAAACTTGTTTGCTCGTCGGGGCTTAAATCGGCCTGTTTAAAGTTTTGCAGCTCGAGCAGATTCTCGTCGAACGTACGCGACTCAACGAATCTTAAGCGACTGCGGTTAAAGGCCGCGGGACATGAGAAAAATATAACGTTTACTCCAGTCGACTTCTGATTTTTACATCGCATGCTGGTTAATGATATTTCGACAAAATGAAACGAGCGAGGAGGAGAATAAGCTGATAGCTTGGAAGATATTCTTTTAAAAATATAGATGACAGATTCGCCATGTTATTTATTAAAATCTTATTAATCAAAATCTTCGAGTTACGAATATAAACGCGGTGTAACGTATTTGCACCAAGAATGAAATGACACACGTAAAAAGATAGGGCATCTCCGAGCAAAGAGATTATTTTAAGAAATCTTCTCGGTTAGTAGGTTGATAGTTTGACGTTTGCGAGTTTCTTACGGATAAAAATGTCCCAAAATTTTGCAGTAAACATATCAGATATTACGCGGATGGAGTAAAGAAGAAACCTTCGCGATCGTGGAACAGCAGAGTGTATCGTGCGGGTTAACACGGATTATATACATGTCATCGGTCGGTTCGTCAACCCCAGCGAGGTTCGTGGGTAGCTCGACGAAGGTTAACGGATAAACTACGATAAATAAGCATCGCGATAGAAGAAATTATTTCCAAGTTGGATCGCGCGAGAAGTTATTCTCGTCGGCTATTTGCGTTCGCTCGATTCGCCACTATGCTTCTGCCGTAGTCACACGATCGCGATCTCCTTTTAGAAGCCCACCGTGATTTTCTAGTATTGATTCGCCGGCTGGTTGTATACGCAAAGACCGATGCAAGCGATATATACCCAACGACGCCTGCATGTTCGTAAAATGTTATATTTTTCCACGCCGTCATCATCCTTCGCGCATGGCCTACTTGGCTTCGTGTAAAAAGGGCTCGGCTCTAAATCGGGAGCAAGTTTACACTGCCCATCTCTCGCTCTAACTTTATCGACCATCCACCAATAGTGATACCTACACGCCCCCGTTCCAAGCGTTCCAACCGTTTGCCCAAAAAAAACGATCGTTCCGATTTCCTTCGATACGCATTCGATCAACCGAGATGAGAGATGCACTTCGCCTGCGAATCTCGAATCTGCCACGTTTTCTTCGACACGGTATCTCTCGGCCAGTGACGGCCGCATACGCGTCCAAGGAGAGATGGCTCGTTACATACTTTGCTCTTCCTGCATTTACTTAAGTTTCGTATAACTTGGGTGTCCACTCTCGAATACCACAGTAGCGTTGAATTACGCGCCGCGACAATTTACGTAATTCTCTTTTATATTCTACATTCTCTGTGATAAGGACCGCTATTGAAACTAAATTAAGACGATACTCTTAAAATTAAGTATACTAAAATTAAGTCATTGTAGTCCCTAAAGGTTAATTGTAACCAGGATTGCTGAAAGTCGAGTTAAAAAGTTTCGATGTAATAAAGACGCATACCTTATTTCAGGTAAGTTTGGTCAGGACGATTAACATTTTTTCGGTTAGCGATAATCATTGCGGCTGGCGATGAAATATCTTTTACCGATGGCGGAAATGTTTTTTCACTTACTTTCGACCATTTTTATCAATATTACCGATAATTAATATCTAGCATCAATAATAAAACCAAAGGTGATGCGGAGTAACGGAGAAAAATCTTTTTCTTGCCATCGATAACGTTTACACCAGCAAGCTGTATCTTCCTTTCTACCAAAATATCACGAATCGCCTTTGAAACGATTGGAAAGAGGAGAAAAATCATCAGCGTAGAAACTCGACTTCGTACGAATGACAGAGGAAAATAAATATGCCACTCGATCGACGTCGTGAAGAAAAAATAAAAATGAAGCGGGGTTGACTATGAATCGGCGCGAAAACTAAATTTACCGTCAGCCGGACAAATGTCGCCGATAGAGACACGCGGTTTTTTTCGAGTCAGCTTAGTCAGTCTGGGATCTGAACGTGAAGTGCAGCGTGCAGCCAGGCGTGCGGCGGGGGCTTTCGTGCGTGGAATAGGCTCAAGGCTGCAGCGGTGCAACGTCGAGCAGCTAACTACTCGCGGTATACTACCTACTACTGCTTACTGCCGGTCTGCGGCCTGCTACCTGCTCTCTCGATCGGTGATCGATCAATCGGATCTGATAGGATCGAGAGAACTTGCTGCGGAGAGGCGCTGACGTAGAACGACGAGTATCCGCCAGGGAAAGATGCATCTCTTTGAGATCCTCTCGCGTCACTTGGCGTCGAAAGACGCCTGCCACGGGATTATGCCACGTTCTCGACTGTTAACCAGTTAACTCGTCAACGTATATATTCCATGCCACTCATCGGTACGCGTATTGATCGATCGTTTCGTTCGTTTTCAGGCCAAACGTCGCGTTAAATCGATATTTTTCATGCAATTTTGTTTCGCTTAATTCGTATTATTGGCTTTCGAACTTTCTAATATTATGGTTACGATTGTCGTTACGATATAGTTCATTGCGTTTCTCGTATTTTTGGCGCGCGAAATAAATTTTTCGTTAAATTGCGCGTGAAGGCCCATTTTACGGATTTTGAAGAAGTTAATGTATCTTGTAACATAGCACCATGTTGAACCACTTTTTTCTAAGTCTCTGATCAGTGTGCTTCTGTAACGTATTTACTATACCAGTATATTTGTCTATTTTGACAAAACTTAACGTATCAGCGTATTTAATTCAATTTATTTAACATAAGTTTAATAGTTCGGGTAGAACGATCCATCGCAACATTTATATTAACGAATAGACGTGGCACTATTTTTTAATTAATCGAGATACTGATAGCGTATTGCGTACACACATACATAGCAGGTATTGCATACGATGCTACATATTTCCTAGAACGTTGCATTTAAACATTTTTTCCCGATAGCCAAAGTGCTTTCGATGTTTACACATTGCAACGTGATTGTATCACGTAGGGCGCCAATTGGCGTTCTTGGTAGATAACGCAAGTTTTAATTAGATCAATTGGCTTGTCCGGTCAATGAAGCGTTGAAAAGTACTTTTATTATATCATGTTTATACAGACAAAGACGACATTCGACCTAATTAAAATCACTTCGCCTTTGTCTACTTTTATCTTTGGCTTTAGCAGAAGTTTCTCATTGGAAAATTGAACTAGAAGCAAACTCGTGATCCGGTAAACAGGTCGAAAATTAGCTGCTTGCCTCGTTAAACGCGCAATGTATCGCTTTCGAAAATGGTTCCTTATCGTTCTGTCTGTCTCCTCGACATTTCATCGTTCATCGTTATGCATATCGAATTACGCGATGATAAGAAGGCTATCCGCAAATGAAACCGATGTAATTAAGCGACTTTATTGAGCGTTACTAGTAACCCAGAAGCCCGATTAACAAGAATAAGCTCGGATAGTAACAGAGACATCGCGTTAAGAATACCAGCAGGCTATCGCTTATCTGATATCGCGGGGAATCAATGTTTTGCACGATTTCAACGAGCTTGCTCTTTCCGCTATAACGTTTACAATACGATCAGTAAATGAATCACCGACGATAGTCTTTGCACAGTCGATGTTTCTCGTTGATTATTAAACGTTACGTAAATATGCAGTGGATCGACGAGTATGTGATTTATGTCATTTCGTTAACTATACCGTCAAATTCTGCTCGAGTCGCGTAAATTCAAACGCGATTAGAAATCGAAGATCGAGAACTTTCGTCACGAGGTGCCACGAGGACGAGACGTTTCGCGATCGATGTTGTAATTCTTCGTTTCATCAAGCTTTCTTCGACTCGTGTAAATTGAAACGCGATTACCGATCGAGAATCGAGAACTTCGCAAGGTTTCGTTACAGTGTTCCTTCATGGTTCCATGAAAGCAAGAGGCGATTCTTATTGTAATTTAATTTTCTTTCTCTCCCCTTTTCTTCACCGGTGGATTCGCGTATTTCCATGCAAGTGCAAGAGCGGCAGTACGCACTTCTTACTATTCGACGTGCATTAATTGGATGGTAAGCGTTCCCCGCGTGAGCGGAATTCCAGTCTAGTAAGCATACAGTTGCTCGGTACGAGCTTTAAAATGTTTCCCAGCCTGTAATACACGATCGACTCTTCAACGAGAACGAAACCGATCCGCCAAAGGCGCTATCGTCCCCGTACTACTCTCTTCTTTCTCTGTGTCTCTATTCTGCTACTACGAAAAAGTCAGGTCCCGTTTGGAAGAGATCGACGCGCGCAACACCGAGCGAAAATAAAAGGATAGTCGCGTCGAATTAATTTGCTATCTCGCGTTGGATAGCCGCGAGATATCCATCCACGCTTTTCTCTCCAAGTTTGACTCATCGCGCTGCCGCGATATTTATAGCGATACCAAGCAATTTTCTTGGAATGCCTGCGATCGACGTTTCATCGAACTGTCCAGATCCGCCTATTGCCGCGCAACCACCAACGTACGTAGCTGCTGCCCCTTCTTTTCTTTTACTACCTATTTCAACCACCGTTCGGTTATGGTTATTCAAAGTGGGTGTTCCGACGAACCGTCGTTCCGACGAATACGTCAAACGCACAAAGAACAATCGAATATAGAGATTCTCGCGAGTACAGAATTTCCTATACGAGCTATCCATAAAGTATACAACACGAAGTACTCCTTATGATATCTAGCGAACGAAATGGATTTGTACTTAGGTTCCATTTTCCCCAGACATTTTATTCGTCAAACGAGCACAATCCTGTATCCACCGTGCTCGTAGTCTCACCCTTGCAAGCAAACAAAAACAGACGGAATTTTGATAGATTTACTATCCGCGCAGAGATCTCTCCTTATATTGAAGAAAGAAACTGCATTAAACAGAAACGTAGTACGAACGCGAGCTAGAATTATCCAATTTAGAATGCTACCATAGGAATACTAAAAACGGTGTATATGCGAGTAGAAGGGACGGTGAAAAAAAGACGGTTTAATAAAAAAGATGATATACAAATTACACATAGCATGGAAGGGAAGTAAAGTGGGAAAGGTAGTGGAGAGGGAGAAAGAAAAGGGAGTTAACGACGCGATCCAGAGGGAGCATACTCGCGGAGCAGCGAAGTGAACCGGCGCGTCGAGTGGGGGCAAGGGTGAGCCGTGGCACGACGACGACGACGACGACGACGACGACGACGACGACGACGACGACGACGCGCGCGATGCTGACGGCGTCAGTGACGGCGACGGCGACGGCGACGGCGACGGCGACGGCAACGAGCTGTGTCGGACAACGGGGTGGGGAGAGGCTTGGTTGCTCCGCGAGCAGAGGCGGCGCGCCACTGTTCGAAGGGTAGAGAGTAGGGGCAGGGCGGCGGTGTGGAAGAAGGGACGTGGCGTGGTGGCGAGGGAGGGACGCGAGGAGTGCGGTCAAGTGTACTGGGTAACTAGGTCAATGAGAGAACCGAGAGAGCGAGCGACGTTGTTGCGGGAGCACGAACGCGGCGCTGCGAGAATTCTCTTTTCTATTCTCTCCTCTCTTTCTCGTCTACGTGTGTATGTATATCTGTCTGCGCTCTTCCAGCCATCGTCGGACGTTCCACGGTGCGGCGGAAAGCGCCGTCCGTTCGCTCCACGCAGTTCTATCTTCCTGATGCCGTCCATTAAATGGTTCGCTGTTGTTGACTCGCTTAATCTGTCCCGCGCGCGTAGTCGCGTTGGGACGTCTGTATGGCGGAATGGCACGCAGGTAAGGAGCTATTACGCTTATCAACTTGCTGTGTGCGTCGGGATCCCTCGCAGTTTCCGTTCGTCCCGTGTCGCCGGCGCAGACACCGTTCAGACGTCGGATCCGATATTCGCGTGGAAACACACCTTGGCGAATTAGAGCGGCTAGCAAGAATCCGCTTTCTGCGGCGGAGCGCGCGTACGAATCGAAAAACGTTCTAGACGCATCGCTGCTTTTTATATCCCTGGGGGAACAGCGTATGCTCTTACGTAGGCGCATGATGCGCTCGAGCTTGCGTTACGCAACGCGTGCGGCGTATTGTTCGCGATACAGATTCTGATTCCGCTTTTCCTGCCGTTGAGTCATAGGATGAATATTTTTATCGTTAATTACGCTAGCACGAATGTATTGTTCGTATATGTGTAAGAATTTGTTGTTATCGTGGAAACGTTGAATCGACTCGTATAGCGTAGTTGTACGGTCGTTTAATAGGAAATTTATGCTGGTTAAGTCTGGCGTACGTATAAATTTAGTAGCGCGCGCGTGTAATTATTCGATGCTTTTACCGTAGCACGTTGTAACAATAATATTAGCATTCGAAGCGTTCGGTCGGATCGTAAACGTAAACGAGAAGATGTGCGCGCACGCGTCGCCCCGTACTCATCGGCACACTTTTAACACACATCGATACCGGTAGTACAAGGTGGTCCAAGTGCATCGGGTAAATGGGTCAAGCGAATTAATTCTGGTTGGCGAGCTGCACTTTGTGTCTCGGTGCATGACGAAAGCGTCGCGCGGGGCGTACCGTGCTAGGAAACACTTGCAGGAAAAACGCGAAGGTACGGGTAGATAGAACTACCACTCGCGATTGTTTCAGACATCCTGTTTAAGATATTCGCGGAAATATATTCTTCTTCGTTCTTCCCTCTTTTCTTTTTTCTTCTTC
>JACXIV010000002.1:12280942-12470949 GCA_014737475.1 Bombus confusus | reverse complement strand
TATTCTTTTCAATGTTGCTTCTTTCCCGAAATGGAAATTCCCGGAAATGCGGCACAAAAAATCAGCATACAATCGTTCCTCCATCATCGAAGATAAACAGAGGGTAATCGCGGAGGCGCTATTTATGCTTCCATGCCTACATGAATTTTGAAATTACTCTCGTAATGATTAATTATCATAATACCGTGGATAATGACCCTGCCGCGCGTGAGACGCGCCGTAATTGCGGCGGTAAAATTGCAACGTGTTGATCGCGTGTGGTACTACGAACCTGGTAACGAGAGTAACCCGCGCGAAAAAATACAAAATGGAAGAGAAAGAGGGGGACAAAAGCCAGAAAGCAAAAAAAATAATACAAAAAAAAGGGAGGAAGCGTACTCGAAGTATATCAGTGTACAAAGCTCTTAATGGGTCGTGCGATACGTAGCATGTAAGATAATATTTAAATTTCGGCTGGAAACGCTTCGTAATAATATATCGAGGTGCCTTTGAATTTCTACGTCGGCGTTGTTAAATAAGCCATCTGTCGACGGGCATATCGTATCGACGAACTTCCCTTTCAATACGAAGCCGTACATCTGCAGTCGAATCGGTAAATCAGTCAGCTACGAAACGATATTACGACGACGAACAATTTTATCATTCGATAAAATTCCACCGACGGAGAATCTATAGAATCGTCTATAAAAAGACGAAACTTCGATCGAGGAAGAAAAATAAGAAAGAGGGCTGGAGGATCGATAGAAGCTGGATCGAAGCGTGCCGAGAGAATGCTCGATGGAAACGAAATGCTCGGTTAAAAGTAGCCACGCTCGTGTTTACACGCAATCAACTGCGATACCTTCTTACCGGGCGTTTCTCGACGCGCTGGTGGCGCGTGTGTGTGCGCGCCGGATTAGACGGCCGCGCGAACGTGTGGGTGGCCGTGCACGTGGGTACGACGCGAGTTTAGAATTATGCTCTATAAGTACACACGTATAAAATCGTACTACGCCGGTGGCACGCATGCGGATCTACGAGCGTTGGTAACGCGGTGCCAGCCAGGAATCAGGTCACTCGTATCAAACTGACCTACATACCGTTATCGGCCGTATTATCGCCTTTGATAAAGCGCTTATTAAACGTACAATTATGTCGGGGAAAGATTCAAGGCGTCCACTGCTCTTCCTCTCTTTCTCGCTCTCTCTTTGTTTGTATATGTTGCGTGTATGGGCGTGCGTGCGTGCGTGCGTGCGTGCGTGCGTGCGTGCGTGATTCCTCTGGACGATCTCTTCCGCTGGAAGATAGCGTACGAGTGGTGTTTCTTCTTTGATCGAAAGACCGATCGGGTAGGATTATCGATTCGATTCGATTCGTCGTTACGTATATCCTTCACCCGATAGCCTGACGACCACGTCGGTAATAATAACGCGGGGTAAAAACACCTCCCCAACATGCTAAAAATAACGAGCAACAACGACACGGCTGACCTCACGCTGGCCACCGTCCTTCCTCGACAGTTCGAACTCTTCAACTTGACCTGGATAGAAAAAATTATTGCTGCTGCCCGTTAGATTTGTCGCGACTGCCTTCTCGCTCTTAAATCTCCATCTATCGTATAGCAATGCGCGGGAAGATGTTGTATTTCGTTTCGTTCTACGTTCGAAGATCCTGATTTTTATTTCTTCTCTGTGCTTCTTCTTGCGTCTCCGTGTTTTTCTTTTTACGACTCGTTAAATTTGCTTATCGCGATTATAGAAACGCGTTTCTACATATTTCCGTTGATACGTTCGTTAAAAGCAACAAATTACTTCCATGAAATTGTTTTATTTGGTTTGTTCAACGGTAACCGGCGTTAATTGCTCGACAACGTACAGTTTCGCTCGTGTCACCTCCGTTTCACTTCTATAATTAACATTATCGTGGTACACATATTCGGAGCTCCGTCGATAAATCCACCTTTATCTTGCATTATGAATTGCGATATATGTACATATCGTATGATGTACATAGATATATACACGTCGTCCATGTATCCGTCCACGATCACATTCGCCAACTGATTCGTCGTATCGGAGAAACGAACCGCTCGTATATATACGTACTTGCAAGTCCTAATTAATTTTGAAGCTACGTTAAAGAAACACGATCGCGCGCGTGACCGGAGCGGTAGCACGAGAGCTTCACGCAAGGTGGTCCTTCTGGCGGGGCTTGTCACGGCTACGTGACGAAACAGACGCCGTGGAAACTATTTACGGGCTTTGACGAAATCAAATTTACCGCGGGTATCAAGGGAACGTAACGAAGATCGCGGTCGAGCGGAAGAGAGACGCGCACAGACAGGCATATTACGTAGGCGAGCTCGCCAACGAAAGTGAGAGCGGAGAGAGAGAGAGAGAGAGAGAGAAAGCACGAAAGGGAAGAGCGAGACGAATAAGAGAGTTGGCTTACTTCGACTCGCCGCGAGTTAACCGAACGTGAAACGGCTGCCGCGTCTCTTTCTCTCTCTCTCTCTCTCTCGTAACCGCTTAACGTAACAGCCGTAACTAGTACCATTGCCAACGAAAGCTATCGTGGAAAGTAAAAGCGGATGAGCCACTTTTCGCGCGTCACGAGCCCGTGGCTGCTGCCTGGCTGCTGACTAACCAAGCAAAGACAAAGAGAGCCACGGCTCTACGAGTAGCGTAATAGCCTACTAACTATCCGACCGTGGAGGAAAGAGAAGGAAAGAACTTTCGCCCATTCATCGGTCTACCGTCTGCCAGCGTCTCCGCGGCTCTTGAACCGACACTGCTGGATTACTATTAAGGCCTAATGTCTTGCCGTCTTCTACATGCGATATAAATACACGGCTAGGCGCGAACACGAGCCGCATCCAGCCGAGGTGGCTGCAGGAATTGGCACGTGCGGATATGCGTTTACGTGCTCGTTCCGCCGCGCGTGCGCGCTTCACGCACGCCACCGTCCACGAATGCCTCCGCGTGCTCTTCCGCCGGCGTGCTGTTTTCCGACGGTGACACGTTTCGTTTGTTACTCGCGTTTTATTCGTTAGGTTCTCAAAGTTGGCGACACATTCTAGATCTTTTTCTCTATTGGAAATTTACTCGTCTTTGGTACTATTTGCGCATACCTTGCACTCCAGCGATCGTTTCAACGATGCCGCAAACGCAACTACGTTTCCGCGATGCGCCTTCGTATCAAGATGGAAAATGGTGCATCGCGATGACGGCTATCGAGTATTGTTGTTCGTTGATCTTTTGGACAATCGTACGCTTAATTAACGATTACTAACGAAACTAGCGTCACTTGTATCATCGCGTTACCATTTAGTCGCGTGACTCTGTTACGGATAACGCTTCTCGTGCATAGAGATAGATACGTCGAATTCTAGGCACAAACGCGTGTACACGTTCTCACTGGTCTGCCTCGCCCAACACCGTCGTCTGGCTCGGACAGAGATTATTTTCTCCGGGAAATTACCGGTCATTACAGTCACTGATCATTATTATTGGCCTTACCTCTCGAAGACTCGCTCTCGTGTACTCGATTCGCTTTTCAACCTTGAGCGTTATCCCGTTCGCGACCGATACATACTCCTACAGGAGAGGAAGATCCCGCTCGTGCGTTCTGCTTCTCCAACCAGACGATCGCTTTCGCCGCAATGGCACGCTCGTTCCGCGTGGATCGCGAATTTTTAATCATACCGAGCGATTTTTCGGTCAAGGTCGCTGATGTCCTTGGCTTTTCTTAATCGTGATCAATGATAAAAAAAAAAAAAAAAGAGACCAGCGCCGGGTTGCAGCTCAAGGTGTGCACAATCAATGCCCGATGTGGCGGACAGATACATAAATTGCGTGCACGGTAACTCGCGAACCAAACTCGCAATGGACTAAATACATAAATATGATTCGCTTGTTAACGAAGCATAATAAACGGCAATGAATACCTTTATCGTCCAGCGAAGAACGCGAACTTTCACATTTCATCGTCGCGTCGTTGGCGTTTGAACAATCGTGTCTTTGTAAGGTTGTCGCGTGCACGTGTTGGTACAGTCGAACCTCGGCAACTCGAATCTCAAGGGAAGAACTAGAATGCTCGAGTTATGGAGATTTCGCCTTATTTTTTCGAGCTCGCAGTTTCTCGAGTAGGAAGGATTTAACAAAACGAAATTCGCGTAAAAAGACTTTGTACCGGAGTTTATATTTTTCCAAACGGAACAGCATACAGGAAAAAGTACGATAGGTAGGTTTTCGTTGATTCCCTGGCACGATGGCTACAAAGTTATATGGCTACGAAGAAGTATGTTGATACAAGATAATTAAAGAAGGGCTAATTATTATATAACATTAGTAAGGGATAATTGGCAATGTCAATGTAATTATGTTAATTATTATCAGTCTACAAATACATAATTAACGTTTATACGTGTTCAAGAAAACGACAGAAATGTATTTAACGTGCAAAAATATGTAAAACGTTAGTATACAGTGTGAACTTAGAATATATTAAACGTTAAAAATAGCCTCACTGAATATTTAGGTTTATTTATACGGATAATTCTCAATTTGTAGTAATCGTGATAATATCGAATCTCGTTACTCGAATGCTAATGAAATTTCAAAATGTTACGTATAAGACGTGTAACGTATTCACGAGAGGTTCCTACAAATAAACGTTCGAATATTTTCTTGAGCATCCGCAACAAGCAAAGCATGTGCCTTTAACGCGATGGTAGAGTACGTATAAATTTTAGGAGCTTAAGCGACCAGGATTCGGAACGTTCAAAACGATCGACGCTCCAGCAACGATATTATAATAAAACGTTCGTAACTTGCTCGTAAGACAGACAGCTCATTGAATAAGAGGAACCTTGTGTGAAATTGATTTAAGCTTCGCTTGAGAATGAGAATATTCGATGGGCATTGGGGCAACGATGAATAACGCTGGAATATTTAAGCCTTATCGAACAATTAGCGAATATTACTTAGCCTAATGACAGAAACAAAAATGCCTACAATAATAGTAATAACTTTGATCTACTGCCGTTATCCGCTAACCGTTCTCGAGATAACTCGACGAGAATATTTTAAAAGTAACAACCGGCTAGATACGTATGTATGTGCTTATTATCGTGTACGATTCGATAAAAACTTTCATTGCACCATAACGAAGAAGAAACGGATGGAATACGTTATCTGAAAGCGTTACGTATGTGTATAAACGACGGAAGAGATCGGTCACATGGATCGTGTAAATTATTTTATCATCTTCGTTCCAAGTACAGAAGCATTCAAATCTTTTATTACGCTAGTCTAAGAACTGAACGAAAGTATCATCTTTACCATATCTCTGCTATATAGATCGAAAAAGCTTTCCTTCATCCTGTCGCGTACTTTGCACCATTTTTCATCGAATCGTATTTTTCCATCGTTAAAGACTCCTCCTTGAAACGTTAAAAGTCCTTGTTCGGTTGTAACGGAAGCAAGATCGAGCGAAAAATAATCATACCGTATCAAGAAGAAACAAAGACGAACGTCACAGAAAGCATGTCCCTATGCTTTCATCGAGGTATACTTACTTGATATTTGGAACAGCGAAGGACACGAGTCTTCGATCTTATCTAGAACATCAACCCCGTTCACGTTAGTTTTTTCAATTCTCTGATGACTTTTCATCTCGAGCTCCGTGTCGCTTCTCGGAGAAACAAGCAAGCGTCGCAACAGGCGGAAATCTTTTTCTACAAGAGCTGTTTTTCTCCCGCTCGTTCTTCACGGATGAGCTGGGCTCGATTTTCGGAGGCGTGAAGCATCACGGGCCAGGAATTTCAGCTTTACTGTTGTCGTCGTCCGCCTTTTTCTAGAGGACGCTCCGAAGGGAAACTTTTACGGAAAGTTGTGGAAAGTACACGTGACGTTTACAGCGATTTTTCAGTGAAAGAGAAAACGCACACTCTTACGCCAGAGCCGATTGTCGTCGTGGCGTTGGGTTACTCTTGCAGCTCTCCCGTAGCGAATTGCACGCAATAATTCTCGACAGTATTTCCAAATATTTACGTCCATCCTTAATTTATGAACTGACAACCCTGGCAAGAAATCGGAAACACGCCTCGCCGCAACTCTTCGAGAGAGATACGACTGGACCCACTATCTCATTCTAAGAAAGATCTGACCAGGTATTCGAGGACACTCCTGCAATTTAGTTTCTTTCGAGAAAGGCGCAATTTCCTTTTTCCGTCGTGTGACATCTTCTTATTTGGCTCGAGATGAACTCAATGGAACCCCTGTTTCACGTTTATTAGTTATCTATATGATTGGTTTATGCCAGGGTGACGGTATAGTCAAAAATTGAATTGCAAGAGAACAAGATTTATACACTGGACGAAAACTTGGAAGGAAACACGTTCAGCCATTGAACGGAGCAATAATTTTCCTAGCGAGCGATTATTTGCTTTTCTGTTACTTATGACACGCGTAATGAGCGAAAGCAGTTTAGTTTAGCAGACAATAGAAAGACGATAAACTTAACTTCCCATGACCTTTAGCAATTTTTTATTCCTTAGTCGATACTACAAGAATCGTTGTTCGAAGATCTTTATGCAATCGACGAAAAAATCACTCGACAAAAATTTCTCAAGTATCAACAGCTACAACTAGCTCGCGGAGAAGAAGTTGACCTGAAGCTACCTGCACCCCATTCGGCGTTAATCAAATTTATTTTAAACCAATCGATCGTTTGATATCTAGCGCGGAAGCGTATTGGAAGGACGATATTCGTCGACCCTTTTCCTCCCCCATTTCTACGTCGTTCATCTCGTAAAAGAAAGTCACGATACGAACGGAAGTACGCTGATCGAGCGCGTCTCATGGACGTTGTTAGCCGAACGGGATAATTTTCCATGGCAACGAAACCGTGCCGAATCTCCTCGCGTTTTTCACCCAGATTCGTTGGTTCGCCGCCCGTTCACGGCTCGAGGTCCATTTCGCATTCCACCGTGTGTCCCAGTTGCAAGGTAATAAAAATGGGAGACGACAAGCACCGAGAGGGTCGTCTGGGGTATATACATGGTCACACACGGATAGGTGGATACGTGTTGCGCGAGGGGGTACATCCTTGCAACTTCCACACAGAAACTGGTCTACGCGTCCTTTGCCGTAGAACGCGATGGATCTGCACGCGCGCACGCGCCACTTCGCATCTTCGTTACCGTGACACGCGTGTGTACGTTTCGTAGGTATACGTGTGTTCATGCAATACGTTGCAAGACACACGCAAGAAAGATCGTGCATTTGCACAGGATCGTGTGTAGCGACGTGTCTACGCGTACGTGTGTGTGCACTAGCGTCGCGTGTGGGTACATGCGCATACACGTTAATGCACACACAGTTACACTTGGTCTCGCGATATCCCATGTGGGTAAGTGTGTCAAGGACGTGCGAACTGGCCTGCAAAACGTCAGTTCGCGTTTCGTAGATGAAACAATCTCTCTCTCTCTCTCTCTCTCTCTCTCTCTCTCTCTCTCCCTCTCTTTCCCTAGGCTTCTCTTATTCGATTTGTTTTGTTTTTTTTTTTTCGCCGGTGACAGAGAATGAAATTTTATTGGAAAATGTTCGTCGTAAGAACGAAGATGCGGAAAGCTGAGAACTGGCGGACAAAAAGATGTTGTTTTGGATCTCGCGAAACGAGAACGACAAGGAGCACGAAGGTTCGTTCGAAGGATATCGAAAATATCGCCACCCACCTGCTCGATGATTTAAGATCCTTCGCGCGACCTTACGCATCGACGCCGAGGATCCCCGCGAAAGTAATATCGAAACTTGACGAGCTCGTTCCAGGAACGAAAATTTCATAGCCACGTCCTTGTTATGGCGACCGCGTCGCCCTAAACGAATTCGACGGTTTCGGTCGTACGACAAAAATATATTACGCTGACAATCTCTCTTTTTCTTTCCTACGTACGCGCCTGTGTATGCAAACCTGTATGTATAAGGATATACGTGTACGTGTACAACACAGCACAATGAGTTAGATTTTACTTTTAGTTTCGAAAATGGGATTGCGGAGTGGGGCGGTCCTTGGCACACTTCACACACCGAGGCACGTTGCTCACAGAGTAAGAGCCGAGGGAAAGAGAGAGAAAGATCGCACCAGCTCATATTCTTTGCGACGAATATTACGAGTTACAGATACCATACCTGCATAGTTAATATCGAGATGGTGATCGTTAGAAGACGATGTGGATAGTTCTATTTCTCCTTCTTTTTTTTTCCCCCCCCGACAGAGAAATAGGTTGACCTTAATATGCTTATTAACATTCTATCTTCACAACCTGATACTGTTCGATCTATTAAAGGAAGATTACTTCCACTGCTTGTTTGAATACGATCATGAAATAATCCGACGGAAATAAATCATATATTTTATATGTATATGTACAGATCGTATCCTTCTGCTTCGAGTGTAACGTTACGCAAAGACATCAGCCTTAAGAAAAGCAGAGGACTGCTTTTGAATTACTCTTAATTGAACGTCATCGATAACAAAATATTTTATCCATCAAATCTATCGACGGGTAGAATGATACTACTCCGCTTATTATTAGTTGCATTTTTCATTTGGTTCGAGGTACGACATTCTTAGAATTCAAACTGATCGACCGTGCTTTTTATTAATTTCTTAAGTTAGCCACATCGGTACATAATTAACATTCAGTTCTCGCGAGACGGATATCATTCTACTTCTATGAGTTCATTCGTCGCGAGGAAGTAACAAATAACGGCAAACTCCGAGGTAAATAGCTTTGTAACATCATCACCTTCCTGTACCTTTCAATTTATGGAGCTGACCGATGTGGTTTTCGAACGGATCATTGAAGTTTCTACGAAACAATAAGTAAATATTTGAAATTGAACGAAGAGGAACGAAGACAGTACGAAGAAGGTGGATAAGACTTTGTTCTTCTTCGATTGACATGTTCAGTTTACAATTTTCCAAAATATCCTAAAACATCGTCGTGACGCTTTATTAGCTTAGACACGATGCGATGATAAGTATAAAATGGACTTATTCTTGGAGCAACGTAGTACGTAATACGAAATATACGTTTGAAATTTTTCGAATCCTTACGTCCGTGTATTCGAAGATTGTGACGTATTTCCTGCATTTGCGTCAAAGGAAGAAATGTATCGCACAGCGGGTAAACGTAATTCCTGCAGAAGCGTGTAACCGCACGTCTATCAGTGGTTAAATTACTTCCGATAGCCAAGAACGCGATAGCAATTCCGCGTGCATTCTCGCGCTACCTACTCGTCTACTCGAGTAGGGCGTTTAAAGGATCAGCGTGATGCTAATTGACCCAGAAATAGCATAATGCCGATAATGGTCGCATAATTTCAGCTTATACGGGTAAAGGACTCGCACTTTTTCAGCCTTGTCATAGCACGTAGTCGTTCTCGTGCTTGTTCGTCCATCTGTATACCCAGTAACTTTATATTACAAATCGACCAAGCTACCACACAACCTACCAGTTCGTAACGTAACTCTTTCTCTCTCTCTCTCTCTCTCTCTCTCATAATATATACCCACGTAACACGTTCAATGACAATTTCATTAAACATCAAACTGAATAAGTAATTTTCGTAATTTTCTCCGATTGAAATTACGAGGACAGTTTTGTAGCGTTCGAATCTAACGAAATCGTCTACTTATCGCGTGTCGAAATCAAATAGAACCCCTGTATAATCATTTATAATTCCCGAACGTATCGGTGCGCGCCATTTACATTTCCAGAGTTTCTGGGTCACAGCTTTCACTTTCTTTCGTCGGTTCTTCCGCCCTTTCGACTGCTCGAAGCGCAGCCGCGGCCCTTTTCCCTTTCGTTCCATCCTTTCTCTCTTTTCTTTTCTCTCGCTTACACGCTATTTATTTTTCTTTGTCTATCCTCTGCTTCGTTTTGTTTTCCCTCTTTCCTCCCATTTGGTTTCTACCGTCACACAGCGATGATCGTGATTTAACGTGACATGCAATGGAACACAGAGAGGCCCGACCTCTTTATTCTTTCTCAATGCGCCGGTAGAAATAAAATGTGTTGCATGTGTTGCGCGATGGTCGTGCCCGCGGCACCACCACACAATACCGTGCAGGTATATACACGCGTTTCCGATTTGCACCCGAAGGAACAAAGCGAAAAAAGAACATGTGTGCAACCGCGTTTCGGCGCTGCACAAAGTGGTACACAATGAGGAACAGGATGTAGGATCGATCCTATGCTTCTTCCACTGTTACTCGTATCGTGTTCTGGTGCTTTAACAGGTACTCTACCGAATATAGAATCAAAATATTTTGGTTGTCGTATGTTTTCTTCAGAAAATGCGAACTTACTTCGATGCACTTTTCGTCTACAGATAATGGATGAAAAACTGATTTTCTTACGCATTACGATTCTTACTTTAACGAAAATTACGTACTCCGGTGGTGCATTTCTCGATATTTCTATTGCCAAATTCCCATTATTCCCGATTATTCCAATTTGCCCGTTATTCTTCTATTGCCAAAGTTCTGGACAAAGAATTGCGTTTCTTTCTTAATTTTGTTACTCTCGTTACTTTGGAATAAGCGAATATGGCGAGTTGATAGTTCTACTTGCAAAGGGACATTGTTAACAAGTTGTTGCGTAAACGAGCGAGGGCCCGCGAAAATGGAAAGGGTTTTAAAGGGATGTTCAGCGGACGTGAATTCGGATTTCGCGCAAGTGCGCCACTACTTTTCCGACGAGTAAAATTAACAGAAGAAACTTTCCTGCTGGAGCTTCGTAATTAACATTTAGCCATGAGCCAGCGTCTATCGCTATCTTTCGCTACATTTTTCTACCATCTTCTCTTACGTTACTATGTTTCTACGCGTAATATGTATGTAACTCGTTAATCTGAACGCCATTTGTATACACGCTTCTTATTTGCTTTTACTGTATCATGTAATTAAGCATACGAATATGGAATATGATTTATTTTTAAGCCGTTACGTAACACGAACGATACGCTCCTCGATGTACTCGAATTGAAATTCGTGTTACTTAAATAAAAATCTCGCTCTATTATTTTTTATACGAGATCTTTACACGAGGAAATTATCGAACTACGGCGTCTGTTTAAAAGAGATTGTTGAAAAACACCGATTACGATTCGACCGCTTGATAATGTACTTCGACGAACTTTTTATTGCGAATAATCCTAACCACCTAACCTCTAAACCCGGTGCACTGGATACGACGACAACGATGATGACGACAACACGTTTGCAATAGTTGCTGCGTGCATTCATCGATGACACGGCGTGCGCGCGAACGCGTGCGTGCATGTGTTGCATATAGGCACGACAGGTCGTACGTAAATGTGTGCGCTATTACGGCAGGCGCACACGGTTACTTAGACGAAAAAGAGCGCGACAATTACGTTCGGAGTGTATAAGCAATGGCACGTTTGTCGAGAGGATTGGGGGGAGCCGTGTGAGGTAGCGTTAGAGAAAGAAACGCGTCGTATAGTTAAGCCTGGTCGGCCGAGAGAGCAAAGGCGATACGTGTTAGGCACAGGCAGAGCGAGAGAGAGAGAGAGAGAGAGAGAGAGAGGAGAGCAAGGGTAGGAACGGGCAAGAACGGGAAAGAACAAGATAGCGTGAAAGAGGAAAAGATACAGGGCGAAGAAGGGAGAAAGAGAAAGAAAGAAGAAAAAGAGACGCGCATACGTTTAGGGTGACGGAACATGCAAAGAGGTAAGGACAGGGTCTGAGAGAGAGACGGAAGATAGGCTGGGAGGGTGGGATACGCGAGGTGGCTGGCTGAGGGCGCGAGAAGGCAAGGGAGATACGGAGAAAGAGAGAGAAAAAGACATAATGAGAGGGAGTGAGTCGCGGCTGCGTCATGTTCTCAGCGAACTGGGTCAGTGGGTCTCCCCACCGCTTCGCGTCGTACATCTACTGCGACGTACACACAGAGAAGCACTGGCACTGTCGGGGAGTGCCAACGGCGTTACTGTTGACCCAGCCACGGCCTGTATGTGGCCTGTGCGCCTGCCCTGTGCCCGCTTACCGCGACTCTCTGTGTTTGGCTCCCCTGTGCTCTTTGAAAGCAAGAGTTGTTAGCGGGCTCCAGGCATCCATTCGATCTTCCTCGCGTGTGACGACAGAAAAAGAATGCAAGCGCGTAACGCGTACGCGAAATCATTGCGGGATAAACGATATCTCGCGCGAGTCGTCCGACGAACTTTGTTTTATCGTCCTGTCGCAATGTACCTTCGTTAAGATATTTGAACAATCGCGCGCGTTCGATCATTCGTCCGGTTGGTTGCTAAACGCGTCTCAGTTTTACGAGCGATCGACGTTTTTTCGGAACGTTCCGCGATATATCGATCGTTACGCGTCGTAACTCGGTGGGAACGTCTGGATTCGGGATGGAAACCCGTGCGGGCTCGTAGTACACGTGCGTCGGGGTATTTGCCGGCAGCACCGACGACAAATACGGTCGACAAAACGACGGCGGCAGTAACGGGCGGCAGGCCGGCGCGGCAGCGTACAGGGACAATACTTCTGCGGCCGACATAGACCTGGTTCCGTAAGTAGGTCATCCCCGCCATCGGCTCTGCAACCTCCTTCTCCCCTCCCCCGTCAATCCCTTCGACCACGGCAATACCTCCCGACCTCCCCCATCCTCCTGCTTCTCTCTCAGTCGGTCCCTCTCCTCCCGAACACCGCGTGTTGCCCACCCCCCACCAGTCGGTCGAGCTCTCGGAGGCACCTCCACTACTCTCCGTCGGGCACCTGGTCGCGCGCTGTGGCATGCGCTGCTGAATCACTTTCACTTATGCCGTGCGCTGTGTTGGTTATACGCCGTACGTCTCTCTCGCTCTCGCGCTCTCACACTCGACCCGTGGCCGTCGGTAAAGGGACACGCGCGCGCTCCTTCTCTTCTCTCCTCTGTACCCACCGAAACAGCCACAAGGGAGCCTGACGACGGTGGTGTGTGCGCGCCTCTCGCCATTCTCCCGGTTCTGCCAATTTTATTTTACTCCTGGCGGTGTCACGGTGAAGCGCGTATCTCTCTATACCGGGCGAAACCGCGCCGTGCCGCACCGAGTGCCACCGTGTGCCGTGTTGTCGTGCTGTACTCGTTTCGATCGTCGTCGTGTCGTGTGGTGCGTGCAGCCAGTACCGCCGTCTACAGACCCGTGTGTTGTTCGATCGGCAACGAAGACGACGACAACAACAACAACAACAACAACAACGATAATAAGAGTAGTTATATCGGTTGAAGAGAGGGGAGAGCCAGCCGGGCATGGATCAAAAAAGAAGAGATCCTGCAGTCCGTGTTTTTCGCGTTCGCCGCCCGTGATCGTTGTCGTCTTTGCTGCTGTGATATACGTGACGTGTGCCGTGTCTCGCGAGACGGTCTCCCAACTCTACCTACGTCCATGTATCGCCGGTAGGGCGGCAGAGGGGAGGGGGCGGGCCCTTCGGGAAAGCAACGAGGCGAGAAGACAACTAGTCGTACGCAGATAGCCGCGCTGTCAAGTCGCACGATACGGGAACTCTAAACGTTCTTTCCCTTTCTTACTCTCGCTCTCTCTGTTTGTTTGTGTGCGTGTCTGTTTGTTCCGGACTTTAGACACCCTTGTATATTTTTTCGACTTTTCGTACGGATACGTTACGGGTATTCAGTTGGATTGCAGTGTGTGCGTGTTCTCCTCGTACCCGGCTTATCTGTCCAACGATTGGCCCGCGTCGATTATTTTGTGTGAAAAAGTCGCGATCAAAACTTGGTCTCGCATCAGCGCATGTGCGATCACTCGGTAACGCTACCGGCGATTCGCGTGCCCGGTGAAACAACAACGATCCGATTGTCCTGTTCGCGCTGTGATCCTAGTCGATACGATCATCCCCCGTCTCCTCGTGGCTTTCACGATCAGTTTGAACCTCGTGTGTGTTTGCTGTTGTTTCGTGTCACGTCGTAAAAGCTGGATTTATCAGTGACCACGCAACCAAAGGAAAGAGAAAAAGGGATAGAGAAAAGGGACGTTACAGTGGTTTTGTTGTTTCGCTGGTAACACGAATGCTACAGTGATAGCCGAGAATTTTTCGTTTTTCACGCGACGCGCGCAGACCCACGTTTCGTCACATTTTTACGATGGTTCGGACGTAGTACGCACGATCGAAAGAGGATTTACTTTCTGCGGTGGTGCGCGATGGTTTTCTTTATGAACGTGTGCCGTAGAAAAACGTGACTGGTGATCGATATTGTACGTGCCAAGGGAATATAGTGTGTTTTCTTTCGGGCTTATGCTTTCGACTTCATCGTTGTCGTCATCGTCGTTGTGCTTGTCGTTGTATCGTCATTTTTACCGACAACATCGTACACAGTCGGTGGTACCGTAGCGTACGAGTGTACCACGACCTTGCACGACGTGCACCGTTACCGCTTCGAAACTTAAAGGGGGCAACCTAACCAATAAACCGATAAACCGCCGTTGTTCTGTCGCATACACTCCAGCCGCAAGGAAGAAGGAGAAAGAGAAAGAAACGGAGAAAGAGAGAAAGAAACGAAAGAAATACTCGTGATATTCACGACGGTGGCTAGAACTAGGAGAATTCACAGGCGATTCATATATGAGCCGATACGCCACGAGCACGTTCCTCCGTGCAGCACTTGCGCAAGGGTGATATGTTATTGGAGATGGAGCAGCATTCGGGCCTGATATCCCTGAATATGTCGCCGTTCCATCTAAGCCCACAGGGTAGTCCCCAGGGTGCGGCCGGGGCCGGTCAGCAACAGCAACAACCGCAACAGCAACAACAGCCGCAGTACGGTTCGTCGCCGTACGGGAATTGCGCTCAAAGTCCACCGACGACCATGTGTCATCAGTCACAGTCGCAACAACAGCCGCAGCAACAGCAACAGTTGCCGGTACACAGTCAATCGCACTCGCAGGGTGGTATCTCGGGTTTCGACGCCGCGTTCTTCGATTCCACCTCTCTCGAAGAACGATGCCCCATGTGTGGCGACAAAATGTCCGGTTATCAGTACGGTCTGCTGACGTGCGAGTCGTGTAAAGGTTTTTTCAAACGTAACAACTCACCGTGCAGTAGTAAAAAAGTATACACGTGCTTGTTCTCGCCGACAGGAGGTGGGGGAGGTGGGGGCGGAGGTGGTGGTGGTGGAGGCGGTGGTGGAGGCGGCGGAAGTGGCGGAAACGGTAGCAACGGTGGTAACAACGGTGGAAGCGGTAGCTGTGGCGGCGGCGGCGGCGGCGGCGCATCATCGGCGTTAGAAATCGGAGCTTGCGGCAACAAGAAGGTGTACACGTGTCTGTTCTCGCCAACAGGAGCCGGAAGCGGCACTGGCGGCGGCAGTGGAGGCAGCAATGGCGCGGCGAATGGCGGCGGAGGTGGTGGTTGCGGTACGTCGACAGCCCTCGAGAGTAGCGGCGGTAGCAGTTACGGTGGTGGCGGTGCCGCCGGTCCCGGAGGCGGCGGAGGAGCGGGCGCAGGCGGTGGTGCGGGTGCCGCTGGCGGCAGTGGGCCCACCGCAGGGAATGCAGCTGCTGGCGGCAGCGGTAGCGGTAGTGGCGCGGCCGGCGGCGGCGGAAATGGCGGCGGATCCGCTACGGTAAGCGGCAATGTCGCGATACCAACTACCACCTATTCATTACCAACTGGTACCATCTGTCATCCTGGGTTGGGCCAGGTCGGGGTTGGTGTCGTGACCGGCTCGATACCGTGTCCGTCCGAATTCCCCGACACCAAGGACATCATCATTGAAGAGCTCTGTCCGGTCTGCGGCGACAAGGTCTCCGGATACCATTACGGGCTACTCACCTGCGAATCCTGCAAGGGTTTCTTCAAGCGCACCGTCCAAAACAAGAAGGTCTACACTTGCGTCGCCGAGAGGTCCTGTCATATCGACAAAACACAACGGAAGCGGTGTCCCTACTGTCGTTTTCAGAAGTGTCTCGAAGTCGGCATGAAGCTCGAGGGTGAGTTTTTTTTTTTTTTTTGTTGAATTGTGACATCATTATACCACGGCTATCTACCACTTATTACGCTTCTTCATCTCGTTACGCTCTGTAAAAAAATACATATGCGCGCGCAGTCTCTCGATAATCCCTCGCGTCGGATCCACGGAACGTGCCTTCGTTCTCTTCCTTCTTCTTCTTCTACTTCTTCTTTCATTTCGCAAGTATCGCAAAATTGGGAGATTAAACAAGGCGGAATGACGCGCGAGATGAACTACGATACAGAGAATTTCGTACTGTTGCGTAAACGAATTTTATTTGTCCGACGATATGGCTACTCATTTTTTGGATGTGAAAGCGTTGCATGCGGGTATCGTCGTGATTTTTATGCAGAAGGTAAAAGAACGAAAGCGCACGCGTATATGCGACCGAGTAGATTTCGATGTTCAGTTGTGCAACGTAATCGTGGGACACGCGTGCTATTGCGTCTGCGCGTATAACAGGTTTCCAGTCAAAAATATTAACATCGACGCTACTGAAAAACTAAGATCTTAATAAAACAGGTGTCATTTATTTTTTTTTTTTCGTATCATGTCGTTGCTACAAATTGCCTAATAATTCTGTCGAAACATCGGCGGTATAAATATGTACATTCGTTTAATACCACGAGCCTTAATTATCGTCCCCATTGAGTTCTGCCGTGATCTAATTACTTTCACCGCTTTGTTACGAGTTACGGGCGTTTGGCGTAACTTTCACGATATCGCCGGCGCGTTAATATTACCGCATTCTTATCAACCTTTGCGTTATCTCTTATTCAATATCTTTACGTACATCCTGCGGAACGTCAAAAGCGGTTTACGCGCGAACGCGTGTACAGCGATTTGCGCTTCGGCACCGCACGATTCCTTTCGGCAAACCTCGGCAGAATACGTTCGCCTTCGAGCCTTTTCGCATTACGCTCCTACGAACTTAACCTTATTACACAGCGCGTGAAGCGCTCAACCGATACCGTTGTCTTCCTTCGCAAATTCTTTCGACGCTCTAACGCTTCTATTTTGACCAGCATTGTCTTCTTCGTTTCAACGTCGATATCATTCACGTGAACGCGTGCCATCATTAATTTTAATTACACCGATATCACACGATCCACGTCCGTTTCCAACAGCCGATTAGGCAAACCGTTCTTGCATGTACGCAACAAAAAGAATTCGCAACATAGTTGCCGCCGGTTTTCTAAACGTATCGCGTTACTTTTTCACGATTAGCTTTTGATCCGCTTTCCATAGGCGAATTATGCAGATTTTACGCGAAAGTCGAGGTTATATATTCGCAAAACCACAATCGCCGTGGCTAGCGCCGCCGGTCTTAGAAAATTTTTCTCGCACTTTGGCAACAGTTAAATGGGAGGACGATTCGAACGAAGCGTCTAATGCAATTCGAGTAACTGGGTCTAGGCCCTCAAGGCCCAGCGATTAAGCGAATCTCGAAACAGGCTCTGTCGCAATTGCCGCCTTTGCACGCCGTTTTCCACGGCGTTCCTACAGCGGCAACGCGGATTGCTTAACGCGGAAAGTTTCCAGTGTGCTTGCGAGCGTTTACGAAAGGAAGCAGTTTCTTACTTGCACGCTATTCAGAAATGTAAAAACCTACTTCTACATATAAATTTTATACCGATTAAGTAGAACCGATTTCTTCTCGTGGCACGAGCCGATCTTCCGACTATCTTCGAAAAATATCGAAACCTATGTACAGATTTGTTTCAATTACTATCGAAAGTTTGCGTTTTAACGATTGTTCGACCATTAATCGTCGAACGTGCACTTGACAATGCTTCTTGACGTTAATTCGACGATCGTTTCGTAACGCTTGCTATATACGATCGGCAAGAAAAGTTTCGCGGTTGTTGTCACCGCTATTACTGTCATCTCGTTACATCTTACCACATAGTTTACGCATTTCTGTTTAAGTGTTAAAGTATAAACTGTTGTTTTACGTTCCGATATACGTCGTTCGTTGTAAAATTTCGACACGTTTATGCGGAAAAAATGGAAATACCTGCGCGGAAGGAAGAGCGCATCGTCATCAGACGAAAACACCGGTTAAATGGGCGGCAATCGTGCGATAACACCTGTCACAGTTCTGCAACAAACCTGCCGTTTTGCAGTGGTCCGTGAATACGAGAACACGCCTCGTTCAAACGTAATGAACGTTACCTCGGATCTGCTTTAACGCTGATTGAAAATCATCCTGTCTTCTGAAAGTCGTGAACTCATTTGTCGAGGTCACGTCTCGTCCCATGAAACTTGCAAACGCGTTTAAACTTCTAACGTAAATTCTTCGTGTTTACCCGGCATTGTAATTAAGAAAATTAGCATAGAACCCAGCCAAGAAGAAAGCTTTATTTATGTCAGCCGAACGATGAAAAGCTCTTTGATATACGACGACTGTCTGTTATTCTACGCCTTACCCTTTAACGATGAATGAATCTGTTTTACCTTGTAGAACAAAGCTGAGCTGGCTATAGTTGTCGTCGTACCGTTGTTGAACAGAAACAGGCCATCGACAATGGCCGAAACGTTCGTTGGGTTTTTAATTTCACTTTCGAACGTGCCACCATATGTGTACAGGCGCGATCAAATATTGACACTGGAGTCTTAATTTTCGCAGCTGCGAATAATTTGACTGTTCCATTCGAACTCGAAGCGTTATCCAATTTTACCCAGACGGCAAACTGTCTCAAGCTTTCGTCTGATTTCACCAAAAAAAAAAAAAAAAAAAAAAAGTTCGTTCGTAAGATTTTAATCGTGAAACTTCTTTCCGAAATGTAAACATTTTTATCGTCGAATGTGATTCGTGCATTGCAATTCCGTATTCGCTAGAAAAATTTACAATGAAAGTTACTGAAAATTTACGATACTCCGGAAATGCAGACGTAAGGTTACGTAATTGGATAATCAGTCAAATAATTGAGGTAACATTCGAAGAACATTAATGACACAAAAAAATCGAAATAACTTATGCAACATTAACTGGACAGTACATATACACTTGGATTTCTCCCTTTTTTTTTTATTATTAAACGCGCACTTAATGACTTCTAAAAATATAGCGACGTTTACTCCTCAAGGCTCGTGTTATTCGTTCCACGAACGATATTTTATCGTAATTAATTTCTTTATTTTCCATCCAATTTTGGATCTCTAATTGCTTCCCACGTACGGAATAATAATTGTAATCGCCTCTGAATGATACAGAGCCTGGTATATCTGTAATAATCACACCACAAAGTTAGAAATTATCATCTTTTCTTACAACAATTTTCTTTTTCGTACAACAATTTTGTCAAAGCAACTACTCTTCCTTCCTAGAATTTTAGAAGAGACTCAGCATTTTTCCATCGTAAGTACGATTAATCATAATTACGTTCTTTAGATGGGGCTACGTTAAGGGGATGGATAGCGTCTTTTATGGCGCTCTAGTAGTTTTAGGCATCTGGCGTGGCCGATATAAAAAGTTTCCTCAATGTGGCTCTTAGAGAACTAACTTCTTACTCGCCTTTCGTTTTCGTCATTAGCGTCATTCTCGACAAAAAATTCGGTATACCACCGATGTCAGTGAGTTTTCTTTTTGGACAAAGGCAGATTTGTCACGTGGAGGAGCGGCAATGTGCGCGCGCACGATCATCTATGGCCAAAGGCGAACCGGTAGTGTTGCGCAAATGGAATCTAGAAATTTGAGGTAGGACGTTCGAAGCTTGTTCCGCGTCCATACGATACAATCAGGAGAAAGCCTTTCGGTGGCCGGACAAATTTCTATTAGACGGTCGAAATATATTTTCACCGGCGACAACGGTGAAATTAGAGTCGGAAAGATTCGTGGGTCGCTTTCGACGTCGAAAGTTCCACGTTCCGCGGTTATGACACACGCGGGCCTACATCTGTATGCGTTCATTAGCCACGAAAAAAGATTCGCCATTCGTGTGCCACTTAAATATTACTTAACGGTATTACTTAATATAAAAAAAAAAAAAAACCGCCGATTTAGCGGTGTCCCTTGGAACCGAAGTTTCATTACCGACGAACTTATTTATCAATTTCCCCGCTTAATTTACGTAACGTTAAAATTTCTTAACTATCCGATTGTTCGGAAGAAAGGTTCGGTTTATTGCCGTTAAACGCTCGCTCGGATCGCGCTGTTAATCGTGTATAGGTATACACTCATAATTCTTTCGCATTTTGCAATCGAGATAGGCGATGACTGTTCGCGCGAGCTGAAGCGATGCTTCGTGCTTTTCTGCTTCGATACCTCGATGAAACTCTATTTTCCTGCTGGATATAGGCTCCCTTGAGAGATAATCCACGATACCATACTTATCAGCTTTCTTAATCATGTTACGTTCGAATTATATAGAGACGCTCTAAGTACTCTAATTACTATAGTACAGCCTTACAATGGGGTAGCGTAATATGTATTACTAATTAAAGAACCAGCGAGAATATTATACTGCGAGCAGCGTGCCTGCGACGTAGGAAGAAAGAATTACAAACGAGAAATTAAGGAAAGCGTTGAAGTATCCCGAAGTGAAACACAGACGTAGTAAGACACGGAGAATTTTGCGGCAGTAATTCGTCGAAGGCATAGCATTAAAAGTAATGAGGAGGAAGAGATATAGCATTTACGACTGCGAAAAGACCGGCGCATCTTCTGCATCTGTCCGCCACGTGGAGCAAGTTCGTGCTTAATGGTCGAACACAGGGTACTTTGAACGTTCGATCCCTGTCGATTCCGGGACACGCGGTGTCCCGTCGTAAAAGTGAGAGCGGTCACCGGTCGATCGGCGGCGCAGTCAAAATCGCCGATAAACGGCTCTCTTGGCGTTTGAGGATTCGGCTTGTGTAAATATACGTATTGTACAGGGAGCCTGAAAAAACGGGCGAGACAGCGGAAATCGTAGCATGCGCCTCTGTTTAGAAACTCACAAATTTCATAATTATTGTATTATGTTGCAAGAAAGTGGTATATCTGGCCGGCTGCCTGCTAGCTAGCTGCCTGCCTGCCTGCCTGCCTGCCTGCCTGCCTGCCTGCCTGTCTGCCTTGCCTGTTTGCTTACCTGCCTGGGCTGCCTTGCTCGCTTGCTCGACTCCTACCTTCGTCGGCGTTGGCGCGCGCGCGCGCATTACAGTGGTGGGGGAGAAAGGTTAGGTTGAGGCGGGGATTGTGTAATCCCTCGTTGAGTGGAGCCTCACCGTCTTCTTTTCGCCGAAGCTTTTATTTCTTTCTCGTCTCGTGACTCCTTCTCTTTCTTTCTCATTGCTTCTAGCGCGCGCCCGAATTCGTATCCTGTATCCATACATATACATACATTAAGCGCCGATACGCAATCGCGTCGCAGCGTACGATCTATGTACGTCATCGTTGCCGCGATACGAGTAATATTTGAATTCCTGAAAAGCTTCGGCTACGACTGTCGGTAACGCGGCCGATTATCGAACCATCGATATTAACCTGTTCCCATAACGATTAAGTGTTTAGGCGCGCAGTTTAGTGAACCACTAAAATCTAACGCCGGAGCCTACCGGTCGATTATCAGGTATTACTGCGATTATCGTCGCACGAAATATCTTTGAAGTTCGGTTGGGACAGGCAGTTGGTATCGTCGCTTGGTAAAACAGAACGCTTCATATGCACGTATCTGGCACCTGTCTTTCCCTAGCTTGTCTTTTCTAGAAATCGGAAGATCGTGATTAGATCGCGGATTTGCATGCATTTGCGGGAAATTTGAAAGTGGAAAAATGCACAGAACGCGCGCAATGTACAAAGGTATATGTAAAATACGAAAAATTTAACACGCATTGCAATAGGTAACACGAACTTCTGCTTGGGTTCTATTCCTTTCTATATATTTGCAAAAATATGAATTTACATAAATACGTAGTTTAATTATGATTCTTTGTTCGGCTAGAAATGCAAAAGGGCTTTCTGGCCGAAGATTTCGTCGTTTTCTACATTTTTTTTCTTTTCGTTTTACGTTGTTTCGCAATGCGCGGATGACTTCACTAACGCAACGGTCGGGCGCGTCGCGTCGGCTGCGTCACGGGGGAACTTCTCTCGCGCGATTGGTCCAACCGTGGGCGACGGTGGTCACGTGGTCGCACATTAATTTCTATGGGGAGGGTCTGACGTCACTGGACCCGTGGACCAGATTCACCAAGTGGGTTTCCCTTTCTTTTCGACATACGCGCTCTCGGGTTCGGCGCTCTTGCGTCTACTACGCTTATCGTTGCGGCGGACCTTGCGAACCGGACGTGGGTTGCATTCTTTCAATGGCCTGCACGGGCCTCATTGCACGTGGATCTCTGTCATGCACGCGGACCACTCTGTCGCAGATTCGTTATAAACAGGAGAAAAGTGCGGAGAACCATCGATGGAAATATCGATTTCAATTACGAATGCGTGCTTTTATTAAAAAGCCTATCGTAACGCGGTCCGCGTTTACCGTTGTTACTATAATTGCTCGCAATTGTTCCGCGCAGGAGAAAAGGTCACCCGCTAAGCATATTTGAAACTTTTTATCATAGATACGTGCTACCTACTGATACCGCGTATTAGTAAACGGAAAAACATGTATGTAATTATATTTATCTCCGTTGACGTGGACAGCGCATATATTTTAGTTTATTTACGACATGAGATCGACTACTTAATAAAATAAAAATTTCCTGGTATACATTTTCTTAACGAGTTTATTTTGCTTCTTGTTTTAGAATGCTCGTACGTTTCAAGGCGATTTATTATGCACGTTTCACACGTTTTCCACGCTTCACGTTTGGTACCTTCGATTGTAAATAATCGTATCATATTTTCACAACGTAGTCGCTTTTTATGCAAAATGCAACGATATTTATGTTGATTCTGAAAAAAAAAAAAAGGTAAAGATAAGAAAGAATACCGTGTCGCGCTGTTGTTGTTAGGTCAAACGCGTTTCGTTCGCGAGGCTATGTTAAATCCACTGTAATCTCGACAAAACGAAACTTTTCCGATTGATTCGGTTTCTCGACGATCGCAAGCTCCGTCAAATCACGAGGATCGTGACACAGTTTCTCCAGCCATTGACGATCGATGGAAAATCGTCCTGCGGTGTATTTAACGCATTTATATGCCGCTTTGGTAACACCGCGGCTCTCGTCTTGCCACATCCCTGCGCAACCGAAGAGTCAGAAATTCTCTCCCATAAATCGAATCGTCTCGGTTTATTCGTGTCACGAGTATCGCGATTCATGAGCTTTTCGTACAATTTTCACAAGGTCTACATGAAATTCCGGGAAATCTGGAATTCTCAAAAGTTATCTTACTCCGCCTTACTTACTCTGATCTATCGGTAATCCTGTTCTTCGCTACGGATCACGTAGACTTTCTGTCGATGAAAATGGAGAAGGAAAGATTCTTCTTAATGACATTATCGTTTTACATGATAGAAGTCTATATCCTAGCGTCGCCGATCGCTGTAATTTATCGATGATTTCGTTCGCGTAATAGAGTCAAGAGCCGCCGCGAAACTCGACGCCATAACGACACAATTCCGCGCGTCCTGTTCAAACTTCCGGTTGCTACTTCACCGAGGTACACAGTTCCTCCAGTTTGATTCCACGTTTCCGCGGGTTCCAACCCGCTGGGTACCCCGGAATTCGACTCGTAAATATCATCAGTGTCGCTGTCTGGCATGTATATTTGACGATCGAGCCCGATCAAATCGAGCCGTATATATCGATACGCTAATGTGCTCTGCCCACGCGAAACTCCGCCACCCACTCGGTGAACACCGTCTCGGGCAACAGAGACCGTTGGATCTCACCGTTCACGTTGTTCACGCTTCGGTCGTTTAACAAAAACACGGGAAACGTGTGTGACACGTGTTCGGAAGTTAGTCGATAGATGATTTGCACGGTGTTTCCGGGGTGAAAGAGTCCCGAGTTTTAACACATTGTCGACCGGCCATGAGCGTACTCGTGTCTTTGCGCGTCATAAATGTTTCCGATTGGCTGCAAGTTTTGCATTCGTACTCGGTATCTCCGAGTGTATTAACTTACAAACGTTACTACGTAGATCACAGTACAAGATTTCAGTTGCTTGAAGTTCTGCTTTTTATATGCCATAGAGTGAGTTATGATCGTAGGATAGAAATTGTAGTAATTATGTGTGTAATTATATGGGTGGTAAGACGTGTTAGTTTTTGAGTAAGATAACCGGATAAGTAACGAACGTACGACGTCGTATCTCTTTAATCATGCGATTGATTATCTTTAATCAGATCGAGATCCTTAACTACAACTTACGAGCTGAAATTTAATTTTTTTTTTTATTGGTAGGTATTCACCCCCCATCAGAAAAATAAGACGTTCTCGTTTCACCGTAGCAGTTGGCAATTAAATTCCTTAAATTGTGAGCACCGAAAGATATCGAACGCGACGCAGAAAGATAACAGTATGTTTCAATATGAGAATTAATCGAAATTAGAGTCCTACGACACGTACAATTAATTCAATGAAATTCAGCCTCTACGTTTTTGATTTCTACGCGAATGATGTCATTTGAACGAACGTCGATATCGTTGAAGCGAACCAAAGACGAATGAAGTTTTTAAGATGAATTCATCGACCGGATAGTCTCCGCGCTGAACGCGAGTTTCGCTGCAGCAGAAGTATTTACATCACATACGTAAGGCAGAACGATTTCCAAGCACACGATGCACCTGGCGTCAAATTAAAGGTAGAAAGATGTACGTCTGACAACGTGTAACACCTACGACGCTCGGTGAAACCACGGGAGAAGAAAGACCACGGGGGAATGATCGTAAACGTAGGATGGCAATAAGGAGAGAGAAAAGAAACCTCGCTGAACCGCGAGTCAAGTTTAGCCGTGATCTACGCCGATCTTTGGACCCTTCCAGTCTCCGCGAGTTCTTCGTAACAATGAATATACAAGACAGGGTGAAAGAGGGCGAGGAAATGAAATTCACGAAAGATCGTAATCCAATCTATAGCGTAAGTTCTCTTTTCAGAGGAACGAAACTCTTCCATGTAAGAAATACGAAATAACGAACGATATAAATACATGAATATGAGGAAAGGAAGAAACCGAAGCAAGATGGAAAAGATCGTGAGCGAAGGATGGAAAAGGAAGGAGGCATGCAGCGAGGTAGCTTTTTACACGTGTTAAATAAGTCAGCGAGATACCCGATGGCGGCGTTGCGCAGCATTAAGAGAGCAATCGAGAACAAGTGGCCGAAAGCAACAACCTGAAAGTCAAGTTTAGCAACTTTCGTTATTGGCTTGCTCTCTCGGCTATTGTCTGAATTCTCGGCGAGTCGGTCACGTATGTTGCAGAAAGAGAGAAAAGAGAGTGTCGCGGATAGGAGCAGAAAGGACGAGGAGGCGTGCTCGCGCGAGCACGTTCGCGTAATCCTTGGATGATGGATGACGCTCGCTTTGCATAGTACGTATTCGTCAGAGCACTGACGGCAGAAAAGTTCGGGAAACGAATGCTCGCAGCCGAGTGTCAAGTTTACGGCGGCGAATCCATCGTTGCTCTGCCGTGAATTCTGCCTCTCAGTCCTCCATGCTGGAATTACCTTTCCGGCCAATAGTTATCGAGAATAATTGCTCCTGACGGGAAGGCAATTAACAGGCATGTCCTTCTTCGTTCCAGACGTATAGTTTCCTACTAGAAGCTTCTACATTGCGCGAAACGAAAATATTCAAACATACATATATATTTGAATATCTATTTGAATATATATTTATATGTGCGTGTGTGTGTGCGTGTGTGTGAATTTTACATAGAAAAAGTTAGACTGTGACACGGTTGCAATCGTGGTCGCAGATGTTACGACGCGGCGCCAGTGCGTAGCCGCATTATGCGGAGTTTTCGGGGAGACGTGGAGCGTCGGGAAAGAATAGGAACGGGAGTATATTCGAAAAAGGCAGGGAATCGACGAAGGAAAGGCCGAGAAAAGGTGGTGGTTTCGTGCGAGAGGAGAAAAGAGAAAGAAACGCAAGCCGTCGGGAGTAGCGAAAAAGGAGAAGGAGGAGGAGAAGGTGGAGGCAAAGGGAATCGGTGAGAACGAGAGACGAAAGAAAGAAGAGAAAAAGAGAGGAGGCGTAAGCGGTCGCGCATACACAGGGTGGCGGAGGCGGCAATGTGGATCGACGGTAGGCGAGAGGTGTTCAGAGAGGGGTAAGAGAGTAGTAGGGTCGAGGGAAGGGAATAAGTAGGGTTAGGAGGTGGCGGGGTGTCGGACGGTATTCGACACGGTTCCTGTCTATGCATACGTGTCGGTGTATATGTGTGCGAGGTGGGGGCAGAGGGGTGGCCCTCCTCCCTCGGCAGGCCGGCTCAGAGGCAGAAGTGGACGGGCAAGCGATTCAACCTCCTTTCACTTTCAACGAGCGCGCACCGCGCTTGCTCGCTTACTCGCTTACTCGCTCGCTCGTTCGCTCGTTCGTGTTCGCTGGTGTTTTCATGCGACGACGGATAGCAAACACTTCGTACGAAAATAGGCAACGCCGCCGATTTAGCCGCGTGTCCGCCCTATAAATCGTTAAAGCTGCACGAAATCCTCCCTCGATAGCACCGTGACCCTGAGCATCGCGGATCATCGTCATCGGGCACACGACCTCATCTCGGGGATACGTTGCCACACCGCCATCAACTTCTCCGTCGCGATGCACATGGATGAACCGGCCACCTTTTATGGCGCCAGACTGTTCTTTTTTCTTTCCAGATTATTATTAGTCTTGTGACTTCTTTCGTTTTACTTCATTATCCCTCTGGCTCTCTATCTCCACGTTTTCCATTCTAATTCGCCTTTTGAAGGTTGAAATTTAGAGACGGCGAAGTCGAATCTTGGATTGATTTTAGGACGAAGATCCCTTTCTTTCCTCTTTTCTTCCATTTCTTTTTTTTTTTTTTTTTTTTTTTTTTTTTTTTTTTTTTTTTTTTTTTTTTTTTTTTTTTTTTTTTTTTTTTTTTTTTTTTTTTTTTTTTTTTTTTTTTTTTTTTTTTTTTTTTTTTTTTTTTTTTTTTTTTTTTTTTTTTTTNCGGACTGGCGAAGGCACATTTTAATCCCTCGCTGCCAAGGGGGATCCATATCGAGTTCCTCTGCTGGGCCACTTCCGGCCCCGAGACCACACATCTGGGAATCTGTTGTTTACAATGTGAATCTTAACTCGGAGATGCAGTAATACTTACTTTCGAGCGTAAACATCCAACTGGGTCGCACCAAAGAGTCCGCTTTGTGCTAATGTCTTTCGATATTTCGTTTCTCGTTGCGTATCGGGGAATTTTTATTATCTCGAAATGCTCACCTATAAATATCTAATAAGTATTTACATTGGCACTATAGTAAAAGAAGAATGTCAACAGGTTGTCCCTTGCAGTTCATGACAAGCAATATACATAATCGACGCTGGCGAGTCCCAACGTTCGCTCTCAATAATGACGGCTTTAACGTGCCAAATAACACCTGCAGCTTTCGTAGGTGGAGATCCATGTCGTACACGTAGCTACTCGTTTACAAGGAGCAAGTGGACGCGTCGTAGAACAAGGATAGTCGCAAGTCGTTTACGCTGTGTCCCGTTTGGCTAAGATTAAAGCTCGTTTCCTTCTGCAACGTGGCGCTTCCTTAAACTCGAACCTTGGCGACGACTGCGCTTAATTACCGAAATAAATTTGTTTCGATTATCATTTCTCAGCCATCGGACATGGTTAAAGATTCTATAGAGTTATCGGAAAAATGGAAAAATCAACAAGATCGTTTCGTTCGATTAAAAGCCCCGGCTCGACTCGTCCTTCGGATAGATTTGTCGCTAAAAGCGAAGCTTGACCGTCAAATCTCGTCTCAACGATCGTTTCCCAGGCGTGGTTGAAAATTACATAAAATTGCGAAGAACATGCAAAGACTAACAAAATCATTTCGTTCGATCACCCAGAAAAGCCCGAGTAACCGTTCGATTCGTGTTTCAGATATACTTGCGACCAAAGCCGAAGAACTGATCCTGTTGTTTCAATATTTTGTACGTTTGCTTCTGTTGTAGCCGTGCGGGCGGACCGAATGAGAGGTGGTAGGAATAAATTTGGACCTATGTACAAGAGAGACCGAGCGCGGAAGCTACAAATGATGAGACAACGGCAGCTGGCACTGCAAACGATACGCGGCAGCCTCGGTGACCCATCGAACTATCCCTCCGCCGTAACGCCTTTCCTGCATATTAAACAGGAAATACAAATACCTCAGGTCTCGAGTCTAACGTCTTCTCCAGATTCGAGCCCATCCCCCGCAGCCGTGGCCGCTGGTCTGGTCACGACACAAGCTGGCAGCGGAGCTGGTCAGCATCAACTGATCGCACCGTCCTCCCAGCCAAACATTTCTGGCGGTAATCACCTGCACAACCTCAACCCTGGCCTGGATAGCAAGCTATGGGCTGCCAATTCCACCACCCCTAGCCCGAAGGCCTTCAACTTCGGCGAACAGTCCACTCACGGGGCCGCTGGTTCCGCACCCTCTACCGCCACGTTGAAAACTAGTCCGATGATAAGAGACTTCGTTCAAACGGTCGATGATCGCGAGTGGCAGGCATCCCTTTTTGGACTGTTACAAAATCAAACGTACAATCAGTGTGAAGTGGACTTGTTCGAATTAATGTGCAAAGTGCTCGATCAGAATCTGTTCTCGCAGGTGGACTGGGCAAGGAATTCGGTATTCTTCAAGGATCTCAAGGTTGGTGGCTATGTTGTTGCTTTAATCCCTCTCAACTAGGCAAATTGGCTCGTTAAGGATCCAAGAGAAATTTCGATCGCTCGTATCTCTCCTTCCTTTGATTTTTTTACTTTTATCGAACAAAGTTTCAGGTATTTGATTTGACGATGCTGTACTACGTACAAAACGTAGTAAAGACATTCCGATAGGTATCCTAGAATCTTTTTACGTACTTTGCAAGTTTAGAATAGCGAAAAATTAAGCTTGGATATGAATGACCTAGTTTACCTATGGAGGGTTAAATATATTTATTTAACGTGTATGTATAACGCTGTGTAAATTGACTTGAATCTATCGAAACGTCATCGGCTCGCAGGAAGAGTATTATATAGATCTAGAACTTCGTTCGTCCGAACTTCATTTATCTTTATTTATTGCATGGAAATTTTCCGTAGTATCCGATTAACTCGATTACCGGATTGAATTCGCTTATGCGAAAACATGTACCTCCGCTTATTTCGGCAAGAAATATGACGAGGAGAATTAGTAAACTTCTATTAACTGTATGAACTTCAATTGTATGAACCGTTTGTCCTCCGACAATATATAATGTAGAGCATTGCGTTAGAGCGAATCTTCTATTGATCTGTATACATAGATTCACTTTCGACTACGAATTCGGCTTCTATCTACAAATTATTTAAGTATCGTATATCCTTTCGTGTAAATTAGATCAGCTTGTAGCGATACCATAAACAAGCGTGTATTAAGCGTCTATTATAGGAGATATAAAAATTTCACAGTTTTAACCGTCGCCGAGAATCTTTTTCAAGAGAAGTTAGTTCTTACCGATAAATAACTCCTCGCTGGCCTGTTGGTGGTATGAGCGGGGATGTGAGGTAACCAACAGCATTGCACAATCACTGAATGATTTCAAGCATCGCCTCATATCTAGGTCATAACAAGATACGTTTCTGGGTTATGGCGGTTGCCCTAAAGCAGGCCCATGTTAATTATAAACCGTTTACTTAACCGATTATATACTTTTTGTTGTGTTTGTCTTTGGAAATCTGTAAAATGTTCTGTCATCGTTTCATCGATATCTCAAGTCTCAAGCCATGCTTTTGTATTTTACGAACAATATGGAGCACGAATCTAAAGATTTCGTCGCTTATTAAATAGTATTTCGTTAAAATTGACGTATAATTTTCCTTTTATAAATAATTATAGCTTTTGTTACACTATTTTCCAATTTTATATCTCAAAATTCAAATTTTCCAGTTTTAATTATCTCCTTTAATTATTTTTATTCAAAATTTCAATGTCTCGATTAAATTCATTTGATATATAGATCGCAAGTGGTCTTATTCAAAAAGTAGCACAATTTCTACGTTTTAATTTGACAAAATTTTTTATATATGTTTTTACAATTTATCACGTTCTTTTGGGCAGGTTGATGACCAAATGAAGTTGCTACAGCACTCCTGGTCGGATATGTTGGTGCTCGACCATCTTCATCAAAGGTTACACAATAATCTACCTGATGAGACTACGCTTCATAATGGCCAAAAGTTTGATCTCCTTTGCCTCGGCCTACTTGGGGTTCCTTCCTTGGCAGACCTTTTCAATGATTTGTCGTCCAAACTTCAGGAACTCAAATTTGATCTTTCAGACTATATATGCATGAAATTCTTGATGCTGCTCAATCATGGTACGCCTTCTTTTTTCTCTAGATTTCTCTTATATTTACATGTCTTTCTATGAGATTACATTATCGTTAGACAAAAATCATTGATGCATCAATTTTATTTAAATATACAGAAGTTCGTGGGTTAGTTAACAAGAAACATGTACAAGATGGACACGAACAAGTCCAACAAGCTCTTTTGGATTACACATTGACATGTTATCCTTCTATACCGGTATGTTCATCTCATATATACATAGGTTTTCTTTTTTCTAATTCCTAATAGCTTTCAGAATGATTCGATATACATGAGATTTTATATAAACAGGATAAATTTAACAAGCTGCTAGCAGTATTACCTGGAATCCATGTGGTAGCGAGCAGGGGAGAAGATCACCTTTATCAGAAGCATTGTAGCGGTGGAGCACCAACTCAAACTCTTCTCATGGAAATGCTTCATGCTAAAAGAAAATGAAACGATAGATTCGTTTGGCACTTTTGCCATGAATTAGTCTATTACTATATCTCAAAAATCAAGATAGAGCCCCTTATTGTCAGAGTGGACCTCAAGTACCTATTAAGAGCTAATGCTGCTTGGGTATTGGACCAAGTTCAGGGGCCTGGTTCAAAAGATACCTATGCAAACAAATCAAGTATAGACGTACATACTTTACATATATACATAATATGTGTATTATAAAGTGTATCTAAACATATAAACATAATGACATATATTTTCTATATTTGATGTTGAAGTTTTAGAGATGTATCCATGGAGAATTATTACCCCTGTTGATGGGTACAAGCGCAGGGAAACAGTAAGCAAGATGCCTTGAAAACAGTACAAAGGGTGGTTAACAAAATATTGGTCAAAGGGCAGGCAACTTTTGTCTAAATAAGTAAAGCTATTTTTCTAATACTAGAAGCGATTATTTTTAAGCATATACCACTGAAGCCTTGCTCTCATTTTAACAAAAAGATAATCCTAATAGTAACGAATGAAAGAAATTGTCGACTCTCCAGTCAATCGTGCTTCTGCAAGGGATTCAATGGGCATACTTGAACGACAGTAAAATTTCATGTGATATACTTATATATACATATATGTCGCACGGCCACCTGGGCATCCTTAGAACTTCCTATGAAAAATCTGCATTTTGTCACACTTGCACACAGCAGGGCTACTATATTGTAAATACTAGTTAACACATTCCAATTACGTTGTAAAGTATGAATCATGTTAAATATGTAATTATAATATTTTGTGTATAGTTTAATAAAATAAATATATTTCTGTTGCTTACTGAGAAAAAATCATTAGCTACTTAATGTCTTCACTAATTTTAGAGTTTTATTCATGTATTTCTCTTTTATTATTTTTCAAATAGGTGGCGGAAAAAGAATAACCACAAATTGCGATATTTTATTATTGTATATTGTATCATAATAAAGATTCTGTTTTAAGAAATAAAAGAATCATTGGAGCAAGGTTTATGTGGTCCTACATTATCTAGCGATTAATATTAAGTATATAAGATCAATATTGTCTTATCGCAGTTGTTAAATAGATAAATATTTACTGAATGTTAAGATAGCGATCGAACGTAGTAATTTTTCACTAATAGATTATTATTGTTTAGTCAATAGTCAGAAACTTTTCAGTGCTGTGAAGGTTGTCTTTTCGACGCCTGTGGTATCTAAGCCATCGGTAATTACACGTGCTAGATTCGAGGCTCAAGTGTGGCAACAGGAACAGAAATCTTTGCTCGTACTGGTAGGCTGGTAGTACCACCCTTTGCAACTCCTACTGTTTATATCCTCTATCAAAGAAGTACCTGGGAAAAATGCTATTTTACTACTTTCACTTTTCCACCGACTTCGATATAAGATATTAAATATAGATTTAAACGATTTATTGATGTATGTAAAAAGAAAACTCGATGCCACATTAGATTAAGAATCGAGTGTTGAATCAAATCAGGAGGAGTAGCTGCGAGTATTACTACCATGAAGGAATATATATACATAAGAATATATATTTTTGAAAGCTTGCATGTACTTATCGTGTGAGTAAAGATTTGTGTCCATGGTAAAATTTTTGAAATCTTCGATATAAATGCAAAATATATATTGATATGTTCCCAAATTTTCAAATCGCCTGGTTCTTTTAATTGATCGATCGGAAAAAGCTAACTTGCATTATTATTGGCTCTTTAAATAATACTTTCAAAACGGATTACCTTTATTTAACTCGCATATAAATGTCTACCTCTTCGTAACTGTATTAAGCCTTACATTTTTACATTTTTAGTAAACCACATACCTCAGAATAGACACCCAGATAGCAAATTAAATGGAATGTATGAATGTTACCTACGTAGATTTAAAATCTACGACTTCTGTAATATGCGTATCGACAGAATATAAAAGTTCCATTCAATGTACCCGTTATATTTCCATGTTAACTATTTTAGTTATTATTATATTTATTCCAAATTAGATTATACTCCTTTACGATATGTGTACGATATATTCCAGTCGAAATTTAATAATTATCAACGAAGTCTCCAAAATCATGTTTAATCCTGTATTGCTGTTTGGGTAAAATCAAATAATATTTTATTTATTGTACGTTCATTTATTTTCAAGACTTCTTGTAGAACGTGTCGGTCTGATAATTTTGGAACAACTTACAAAAATCGCAAACACAATTGTCTCAAAAAAAAAAAAAATGAAAATTGTCTCTTCTAAATATTGTCCCTAAATCGATGATCTTTGTATGTGTCCATCCTATTTAATCGTCCGCTCGATTCTGTTATAAAGTGTTTATTAATAATTGTAATTAGGAAATATAATAGTGGTGTTATAAGCATTGTGTTAAATATGTACAGTTACCAATTATAATTGGCAAACAATCTAATTTAATATCGATGTGATTTTTTGATCCAATAAATAATTGGAATTAACATTAAATGATGAACTATTATGCGTTGTTGACACTGCCATTAGGAGTTGGCAATTGTAAATTATGTAGAAAAAAAAAAGATTGATTGTAAATATATCTTTATTATTAACTGATAACTGTTCCTTTTAGGATTGACAGCGCTATTTTTATATATTATACTAATTGAACTCCTATTAAATGATAATATTTCCCTTATTGCACTCCTGTCTTTGCTATTATTGTAAAAATACGTGCAATGACCACGAGACGTACGATAGTTTTCAACAGGAGGGTAAAGGATGGTACTATGTGAATTATTAAGCAGACAATTTTCAAAAATTTACAAATAGTATTTCAAAACATTCAATTGTTTCTTTATACATACAAGTTATTATAATTTAAATGCGTTTATGTACAACACAAAGTTTATTATAATTTGTAACAATGGTGTCATTCGTATACCTAATAACATGTATATTAAAACATTTGTTTGCTTTGTACAAATATGGTAACAAGATAAGAAAATGCACAGTGGTTAATAAAGACATCAACTAACTACTGCACATAGCTTCATATTCTTAATTTGCAATGTTTACATAATACACCACATTTATCTCATTAAACATACTGCCTAATCTTATATACAAAATTATGCGTTATTATAACAATTTATTTTTTTACATTTGCAAAGATACAATATATTAGTTTATAACACTTTATTACAATTGCACAATTTATAAATTTGTTCTCTTGGAGGCAATGCCTTCCTATTTGATTAAACGATCAATTGTAAACTATACTTATTTTGTTGATAATATGATATTCATACGTAGATTTCATCATGCATGATTATTACAAGGTTTAAAATAAATAAGAATATTCACATTTCTTTCTCACTAATGACACAATTGGAAATAATAAAAGTTAAATCGTTATTAACTAATTTTATACATGTTAGAAACATAATGTTTATGATGGATCAGACTTTAAATATTCATTGTACGCTTCCTCATTCATTAGACTTTTCAGGTCATCAGATTTACTTAATTCTATTTTGAATAACCATCCTTTTTCGTAACAAGAAGTATTTATTAAACTGGGTGTTTTTTCAACTTCTTCATTTTTTGCTATTACTTTCCCACTGACAGGACTGTACAAATCAGAAGCAGCTTTCACTGATTCTAAAGCTCCACATTCAACTGTAAAGAAATTCATGTTTATCAAGTAAAAAATATAATAGATTTTAATTTTTATTTTAAGAGAGACATCTAAAATACAAACGTTCTAACCTTCTTTCTCTATTTCAGAACCAACATCTGGAAGCTGAGCATAAACAACATCACCCAATGCTTCTTGTGCATAATTGGATATTCCAACTATGCCTATGTTACCATCAATTGTTATCCACTCATGTTTTTCCGTATAAAATCTTTCTAAAAATTTTATTTATAGCTTTTAAATATAAAAAAAATATCCAATAATCTTGTTTAATAAAAAAACAGTATATTAAATACATCATATTTACTATACATTAAAAAAATATTTATTCTATTTTAATCAACTACATTTCTTAAAACAATTTTCTTAAACAATTGAGCTTTTAAATATTATAAATAACAAAAATATATACATGAATGACAATTTTTTTTAAATGCATTAAGATATGTCTGCGTTATGCAATATTCTTTTTTAGATTGTTGTATTGATAATTAATAACCAACAAATATACTGTTAGCATTAAGATCTTGTTTCTAAGAACATTATTATAAATACATAATTTCTTTTTATTATGCGTTTTTATTATACATTTTAAACTTACCGGCATTTAAGCAACGAGTAGTAACGATAGAACGTGAAACATATAATGACACTTTTGGAGCAGAAAAGTTAAATAAATTTTCTCTCGAAGTACGTAAAAATGTTCTCGCAGTATATTTTGTCATTTGTGCAACTACTTTTGCCATGTTGAGTTATATTTTTTAGTTTTAAAACAATCAGATAGTCTTAACCTATCAAACACGTATCGTGCAGTGTGTAGCCCGTTTCGTTCTCGACTAATTTTGTAATGTTTCCCCAATGTCGGCAGAGTTTAATATGAACGAAACGCGGGATTTGAACGAATTAATATATTTCTATGTAGCATATGTTCTTAGATTATCGATGATTCTTATCGTGTATAATATATTTCATCATCATAATGCAAACTATTGCCAATCAAATATACATATAAATATTGTACGTTTATACATGTATAATATATACTCAATAAGTACGTATATATATATAAACCCAGTAAGTAATGCCAATTAGAGAATTAATTTAATAATCACATTATTTATTATAATTATTAACTACATATCTTCATAAATAACGTGGGTAAACATAAATGATGATTCTAAATTTGAATATTTCAGAAATATTATTACTATGATTTGTATAACAAAAGCTTAATTATAAATTATTTGAAAAATATTTTTAATTAATTTCTAATCGCATCATACGATTTGAGTAAAAAATTGGAATAAAATTTACAGAAAGTGTATGAAAGAAAGTATATAGTATCAATATGTATTTTCTTGAAAGAGTAATGTTCCGATTTCTTAATTTTGATAACAAAAACAAAGTCGACTTTTTTAACTTGAAAGTAAAAATCTTTTTATAACTTTAGACAAAACGTAATATTATCGAAATGCTGTGTGTGATCACGTGAGGTTAAAAGGTCACTAGAAACACGCTCGGCAGATAACTTGTAATTTATGTTATCAAACTTGTGCAATATCAGTGACCTCCATATTGAATGTGAATAATCCACAAACAAAAACGTTAAACACTAATCTGAAACATTTATTAAATTATCTCTATATTATATCTTTTATTCTTTATATTTATTTTATATTTATTCTTTATATTTATATTTTATTCTTTCAATTCTTTAATAAGCATGAACATTCGATACATCTATACTAATTTCGAAATATTATATATATATATAGCTATTCAAGAGGTTGTTGTATAATGAATCAAAATTTTATTAAAAAAAAATTGTGTAACGGAATATTTGTTACAATTCTATTGATAAAGATATAATAGTAGATTTATTTTTAAATAAATGGATCATAAAGATAACATTAAATCATAAACCTATAGTATAAGAACGACCACCAGGATTATGAATAGGTCCCGGAAAAGGCTCGCTAATACTCCATTCATACCACACGTTCTTAGAGTTACACTGACGCCAAAAATGAACAACTATTTGGTCCCCCGCTTTTAATTGTACTGGTTCCTGTAACAATAAATTGTATTTTATGTTACGTTCTTTTAAAATACGATGATATAAATTTATCTTACCCTAATTGGGAAAAAGATAGGAAACCAACTGAACATTCCAGGACTATGTGTACTAGGTTTTATGCTTAGTGTGATATTGTTGAATAGAATAGTATCAAAATATCCAGAGAAGCCATGTAATACAGAATTTTGACGTACTTTAAATACTCTTGTTTCATATCTTGAATTATCAATAAAAGATGCTGAAAATATAATAATATTTGAAAGATATATATCATGTAATAACAGTGTATAAATATTGCTGATTTACTGACCATTATTTGGATGTTTAAAAGTAAATAATGGTTTCGGCTTTGCAATGTCATATTTATTTTGTAGATGAACTACATATGAAGTCTCGAAGTGCGCTAAACCGTGTTTGTCTTTATTTCTGCATTGTCTTACTTCATTGTACAATTTAGACGACTGCATGGGCGCAATATATGATGTGTACGAAGATGGTATACATACACCATTAGCTGATGATAGACAGTATTAAATAATTTATAAAAATAAGTACGAAAGTTGAAATATTTCATTAGTAATATTTGTTATATAATAAAATGATGTACGTTTTAAAAATCGTTGAATGCCGTCTAAACACTCTGGAGAAAGTTCATTATCACCAAAAGAACCAAGTAACTCTGACACTATAATATCAGCATTTTCAGGAGAGTTCCATTCTCTCATATCACAAGATACTACTGTTACTTTGTCCTCCCACAAATCCTTTTCTAGTGCTTGTAAACTGTATGCATAATAAATTAAAAAGATATATCTTTACATAATGCACAGGAAAGTTTACAATTATTAAATCTTACGTCAATACTGCGTTGGGATTTTTCTCCACAGCATATACTTTAACTGGATGATTTGCTTTTTCTGCTGCATTTAAAGATGCACAAACAAGTGGTCCTCTTCCAGCTCCAACTACCATTATTACTCTAAAAATTAAAATAGAATTTTGTATTTTTAAGCAGTAGTAATTCATTTTTATAGTTAGTTGTAATTAATTTTGTATTTAGTACATTCTCTTATTTTTGTCTTCTGCTTTAGCCACAATCATAGTAATTGCTTGATAAATAGCAGTTTGATATTGTGTATATTTAACAGGATCCTTCTCAAATACTTCGTATGTGTGAGATTCAAGATTATCCATAAGTGGTTGTAAAGGACATTGCAGATAATCTTCATAACCACGAGCATATCTTTCAACTGGCCCATCTAATGCACAATCCTATACAAAATTGTCATAATTAAACAGAAATATTTGAACCAAATTATTATTATTAAAAGATTGAAACTAAATATATATAAAATTTTACCTTCCATAAGTACTCTAAATAGTTATGATAATAAGTAATACTTTGATATCGACTTTGTCCTGTAAGTATAAAGTGTACTTCTAGCATCGCAAACTGTTTCACTAATGTCTGATGTGCTTTACTGAGTACAGGATACCCTTTTTTGTTTGTGATAAATAACGTTGTTGGAAAGATCAAACATTTAACTGGTTCTCCTAGCCACCTATCAATCTTATAATTAAATCAACTTTATTACATTTGAGTTTTCATGTTACTGTAGAAAACAACAATTTTTGAGATACCTCTTCTTGATCAGGAAGGTCATGGCTGACAATTAATGCAACACCTACGTTTCTATTATAATCACAAACTATTCTGAAGGCATTCCACCATTCCCATGGACTTTCTACTGTACCCCCACAATCTTCTTCTCTGTAAGAAAAAGCTTGTTTCATTGGATTTTCCATTGGGACTTGAACCCAAACCTGTAATAATATTAAGACAGCTTCAGTTTACAAGAATATGATAAATTTATTTTGTTAATCAGTGTACCTCTAAACTGCACATGCTTGAAACTTTATCACAAATAATTCGGCTAAGATTTGCATTTTCTTTTATTCCTTTTGTCAATTTAAAAGTAACTCCTACAAGACCCAAATGACTTGCTAAAGCTAATTCTTGCTTTAAAGCTTCTTCGCTGTTTTTCCTTAAACTAGGACTTTTTGAATCAACTTGAATATGTGGTGATAATTTACCAATAATTAAATTATTCCAATCTATAAAATAGGTAATAATATTTTAATAATATTTTGTTGCATGAGTTCTTCAGTACTGAATACCCTTACCAGAACTGCATAAAACTATGTCTGGCCTGGTAAATGGACCAACACGATCTTTTGCCTTTCCAGAAATAAATTCTCTTTTAAATAATGGGTGGACAAGTGGAGCGCATATAAACTCATATCTGTAAATAAAATCAATAACAATAACAATATAAAGGTGAACAATAAAATACATATTATAATTTGTTACTTACTTTAATGCTTTTGCTTTAAAAAGACAATTACTCAAATCTGGTGCTGCACAGAAGTCAAGACCACAAGAAATTGGTCTTTGCTTTGACATTATGTTTTACCATTAAACGTTAAAGTTAATTCCTAAAAGTATCATAAATGTAAAGCAATATTTAAGGAACACCATAATTTTACTTTACAAACACCGGTTATTACCGGTATTATTTAACAAAAGGTTTACTATGTGATATATATAATTTTTTTATATAACTATAATAAAGAGCAAATACCTCAATAATATCGATCAGTGATTTATCAATAATGTATAAATGTTACAAGCAATATGAAAGGCAAAATTACCTACACGTTAAATGCACGTGTAACACCGTTAACTATATGTGCTGTTAAAAATATCGAAAACACATATTTTCATTGAAGATATAAATATAAACATATATTGGTTTTGAATAAAAATAGTTAATAAGAAAAAATAAAATATATATAATTTCACGATTCAAATACATAAACATTAGTTAATTTGCTTTAATTACAATTGAATTTACAAAAAGGGAAAATATCCAATTTATACCTGCTTAAAATCAGTTGTTACATAGAAATTAACTGTTATAGTTCATCTTCATAATATCAAATATAAGATGAGATACATTTTTCATATCATAGTATTTAAAGATTTTTTTCTTCTTTATAGCGCATATTACATAAATGAAAGGAAATAAAATTTTTAATTTTTTGTGTATATTTATTAGATTACAGTGTCAACCAATCAGAAGAACGCAGTAGCTTTTGACATCGACCATTTTGAATGCCGCTTTTATTGTTCTAGTTCATGGTAGACGCTTGATGACTCCATTTCCTTAAGCTTTCCATTTTGCCTCCTTTTCTTGTGCTGTGATCGAAGTTGCTACTTTTGTGGTGAGTAGTCGCTTATTTTTCTAATCAAATTCCAACAAAAATTGTTTATTAAAAATTTTGAGTACAATTTAGATTATTTGAGCTCGAAATAAACAGAAATTTGATATGATAATAAAAGTTTTTGAAATTTAGCAGTCACATTGTACGGCGTCGCGTTTAATGTATAAAACATCAATCGAAAAGATTTTAAATAATTAATTTTTCTATTATATACCTGGTGTTTATTTTTGCGTTTACCTAAAATATAATACACGTATGTACAATTATAAATTCTTATTGTTTATGTAAAACCGTAGATAGATAAATTATTGCGAACGATATAACTTTTCATATCGGAAATAGACGTCCTTACAGACTCCATTTATAAATTAAAATGGGTAGTCTCTCTCTGTCTCTCTCTATAGAAACTTAAGATTATGCAGTATAATAATACAATTATTATTACATATTTATGTTATTATGTTTGAGAAATAAATCTACTATAATCCTTATCATAAATAAATAAGTTACATTTAAAGAATGTATATAATACATATGTATGTATGTATGTATATGCATATATTGTAATAATAAAGTAATATTTTCTGTTATTATAAGATATTTATTATGCATTTGTTTTTAGGTACAATGTCTTTCAATCGAGGAATAAAACGTGATTCCTTTGGGAACCGAAACTTTAATAATCGAGGTGGTGGTGGTGGCGGTGGCGGAGGTGGCGGTGGAAGAGTTGGAAATATGGGAGGAGGTGGTGGAGGAATGGGTGGCAACATGAGTGGTGGAATGGGAGGAGGTGGAGGAGGTGGCGGAGGTGGAGGTGGAGGTGGCGGTGGAAGTAGTGGAATGAATCCTTGGGAAGGAGGAATGATGCCCGGCAGAGGAATTTTACCAACACCTAATAATAATTTATCTTTAGCATCACCACAAGCACAACTAGCAATAGCTAGCAATCTCCTTTCAAATTTACTTCGCAGTCAACAAGAAGTACAACCACAGGTCAGCAGACTTCATTTTTATGTATATTATTTGTCATTTTTATTATACTATCATGTATTACATATGGCATTTTGTATTTACAGCAGGTACCATCACTTCTCAGCCTTGGAAATAACTTTAGCGGACCAGGACCTAACTTTCCAAATCAGCAGAACTTTTCTTCTGGGCGTTTTAATGATCGTCCTGTTAGGCATCCTATGAAGAACCAACGACCACAACCATATAACAAGGTATGAATATATCTTTTATTTAATATGCAGATTGTTTTGAATGAAAATTGTAAGGGCAATTTCTAGTCTACACTTCTTTTTTTTATACATCAACAACACCAATCCTTAGTTTGAAAGTTTGAAATTCTCCTTTTTATGTTCATTGATCGATTCATTAATGAGGCTTTCAGTTAGTGGATGACATGCTACGTGGCTACCCTGTGCAATTACTAAGTATAAGCAATTCTTACTGCTGGACTAGTTGTGCCAAACACGATTTTCATAGGAGAAAATTACCATTGCAGTGTTATTTCGTTAAGAAACACGATAACGACGTGTATTGATTTCAAAATATGTGTATTCTCATTTTTAGTAGTGGAAGTTAACTGTTATTTTGTGTAACAAATTTCAGTATAGACATGCAGATATATTTCTCCTCTAACTTGGTTCATTTATAATCCACCCAAGTCTTCTATTCATCATTGTAGTTAAAGAACAGTAGCTGAAGAACAGTATTCAAAAGTATTGATTACAAGCTGCATTGTTCACTGATTTAACTTCTTCTTCTTGTTGATTATGTTTCATTGAGCTTTATTGAGCTATGTTCAAAGGATAAAAGTATGTGTTTATGAAGTATATCTTATGATCAATAAGATCATTGCCTGTACAAAGTTAGATGATGCGACGATTGTATGCATCTTCAACGATTTGCTACTACTTTCCTTTTCCCTTCCACTAAACTGTGGAAATACTGACCTTTGGCGTTCATTGAAATACTGAATACGTCCTGCTTCCGAATCGAGTAGAATATTTTTCTCCCTCAAATATCCCAGTGGTTGCTAAAATCAAATTCGATTCGAGAAGAATCGCAAATATATCAGATACTTCTCATGACGGTTTGGTCATTTGACCTACATGACTAGATGGGCAATCGCGCCCGTGATGGCCCTGCTGGGCGACGTGGTCCATCTGCACAACAATCTCGTGCACCCCAGTCTGGCAATCAGCGTATGAATGGAAACCAAACTCAACATCACAACGATAAATCTTCTAAACCAATTCCTGCCTCTAAACAAAATCAGACTGCCAAAAAGGAACAGCAGGACGTTAAGACCTCTGATAATGAAAAAACAGAAGCACCTGCTGTAACAAGGTAAGCTCCTGGTGATTGTGAATAGTTTCTTCAAACTTCAGTAAGTCTCATTCTGTCACCTATCTCTGTATGTACGGTGTTTGTTACGTACATATGGTATGATTGCTAAAGAATTAGCATTGTGTCCTTTCTCTTGTCTGACTTTTAAAAAAGTACTACATACATACGTATATATACATTTATATATACATATGTCTACATATCATGTTATACGTTCACTCCTCATTGTTGATTAAACTCAACTCACATTTCAAATTTAAATTAGATTACCTATAATCTCATAATATTAGTATTTCATAATCATATAAAATGCTCCCCATGTGTTCTTCTTTCAATACACATTATCCAAATATTTGTTCATAATAATAGGTTGATTAAATTTTTATACAGTTGTTAGAAGTGTGAGTTATCTTCTTTTAACTTAATATTATGCCCAATTACTTCTTAGTTATCGATATTGAGAAGTTTGTGTATATATGTGTTTTTACTAAAACACATATTAAAAAATTATAATATTTATATCAGAGCAAAAAAGCACAATATGTAAATCTGATTAATATTTGCAGTTATAATAAAAATTTTGTTTGTTTGTATACTAGTGAAGTGAAAGAAGAATCTGTTGACAAGAAAGCTGATCGCAAGGATACTAAAACGGAATCCGAAGATGTTCAAATTTTAGAAATTGTGGAAATGGGAGAAAAGCCTCAAGATGATGAAGAACAAAAGGCAGACAAATCTGCAACAGAAGAAACAGCACCAAAGGAAGCAAATACATCTACGACGGAGAAGGATCCAAAAGTGACAGGCAAAAAATCAGAAGCAAGACACGCTGAAAGTCGTTATGCAGAGGTTCCAATGAGTCATATGTTCTGTCATATTTGTAATAAACATATGTGGGATGGATATGTATGTACTTAATACTCACTATATATTGTACATTTATTTGAGGTCAACTTTGGTATTATCATCTTTTTATCTTTTTATAGTCTTTCGAAAATCACTTACGTGGACGAGCACATCAGTTGATGATGGAAAAGTTAGATGAATCATATAAATTAAAGGTTGATCTCATGCGGCACGAATTAAGAGTAGCAGAAGAACAACGTGAACTTAGTCTGACTAATTCTAAACGTCGTGGTAAGAAAGTAAGTATAAATACAAATTTAGGAGTTTAATAACTTCTAAAATGTTTTATATTTATTTTATTTTTTACCTAGGTGTCTGTAGATTTGAATGTACGTGAATATTGCACAATGTGTGACTTGAACTTCTATGGAACATTATCCACACACAGAAAGAGTGAGAAACATCAACAGTTAAAAACATTTTTACATCCAAGGTGCTTCCCATGTTTGAAAGAATTCCCATCGCGTATTGAATATGATGAACATTGTTTAACTCCTGGACACATGAAGAAAGCTGTGCAGTGTGAAGAACAACGAAAAAATAAAAAGAAAGGTACATAAAAAGATATTTAAAATGAACTATTGTCACGATAAAGATTATGTAATGTTGTTTTCAATTTTTATAGAAAAACTTGCAAAAGGAGAATCTGAAGTGCGTACTGCCGAAGATGAAGAAAAAGACGTTGGTCCTGACAATAAAAATGAAAAGGAGGAAGATACTATAGAAGAACAGGAATATATTACGGATATTGTTGAGAATTTGAGCGAAAAGAAATTCAAAATTCCATCTTATAAATATTGCCGACAAAATCAAGTTTCTATTGGTAAATTGCACTGTTTATACATTTTATTTCTCGTTATATTTTAATCAGTAAAACTCACTTATCTATATATACATGTTATTTTAGGAAAATCTATGGTGAAAGAAGTTCAAGGATTTTATTGTGAAAAATGTAGAAGATTCATGCTTTTAGCTGAAGATATGAATGCCCATTTACGTAGTATTACTCATTATCGAAATTTTGTACAAGAAATAAAGGCTTTAACTTCGAGTACGGAAACTACAGAACAAAAATCAAAAGAAAAACTTGAGGTATATTTTAATATGTAAAAAGGTTTAATGTAATATATCACAAAATATAAGAAGTAATTTTTCTGTGTAGACTAATGAAGATGCTCAAGAACATGACAAGGAATATGATGGGAGCTGGAAACGACGTAAAATAGTCCACTCTGAAGAGGAGAATAATGTAGAAACGAAAGAAGTACAGGGAAACAATGTTGAAAATGCAAATGCTCAGAAGAAAACTGATGGAGATGAAAAGTATGATCCGCTTGAAGCTGATGCAGAATCTGAGGAAGAAGAAACTCGTGAAGCGGAAAACAACAGTGAACAGCCTTCGCAAAATGCTATTAATATTCCAGAAAAGAAGGCGCCAGTTGATAAAATTTGGGGCGATATCGATAATGATAATGAGGCGGAAATAGGTAATTTAATTGACAATGAAGATGAAAAAGAACAGCAGGTTGATCATGAAAAATCCATTCAAAAGTTAGACAGAGATCTAAGTCCGCAAGTGAAGCTAGCACGTGGTCGAGGTTTTGCACGTGGACGCGGTACTCCTAGAGCACGAAGGGCTCGACGATAAAGCGATCTCTATCCAAAATTAGAGTAAGCTTGGGTATATTTCATAATTACATCTCTTAATACATCTACTGTTAGGTTTCATTTATTTACTCGGTATATTCAAGACGTCAATGTTTAAATAAGAAATTATAATAATGAAATGTTTATGATTATCGTTTTACATGTATAAATAATATGTATCTTTTTTGTATGTATGAATATACATATATTGCATATATATATATTAATTGTTAATATATATATATTATATATATATATATATATTCATAATGTATCAATAACAATATTGATTTTCCCAAGCTTATTCAAAGCTTTCTAATTACACATTATCACTTGCAGAGAACTGTAGTACGTACGATTGTTAAAGAAAATAATGCATTTTCGAAGTAAGGAGAAGAAATAAACAGATATGCTTTTGCGTATTGATACTGATTATCTTGTAACTACTCTGTATTAAAAAATACTATTAATATTCAAGTAATTCAGGCATGTTTATGATATTTAAGTAACAATCATAATATGAAACTCTATTATAAAAAATTCATTCTTGGGCATATGCTAATAAAAAATCCAAAAATACCTTGCAATAAATTTAAGATGTTGATAACAATTTTATCTGATTTATGTCTAACTGTAGTAAATCAAAGTTTACATTGATAAATACGAGAAATAATCATAGTTTCATTTGCTTTTTAATAATATGGTAGAGTTTTATCATAGGATTATATCTGTTATGACATATAAGGCCTTGTAAAAGAGAGGAATTAATATAAAAGATGCATACTGTTGATAATTACCCTATGGAATACCGAAATTTCTAACTCCTATACAATACACGCACCTTGCCTTTGTAGTGCCTATAAAGTAATTTAATTTGTAATAAAATTTGCGTCCGTGAAAGGAATAGCTTTAACCACTTACGGTGCAAAGAAATTCATGGTTGCGCGTGCCAGAACAGTCGAGTGCAAATCACTTCGGGGCGCGTTCAAACAGCGTTCGGGGGGTTCCAGAAGAGAATATAAAGACGCATCAACTGATCATAAAATCTTTTTACTACAATCGCCTGACGACGTGTGTAACACGTCGTTAGCGTTCCGGTAACAGTAGCATCTCTACGTGCGTGGCACGTCTTTCCATAGCAAGTGGTTAATAGTCATATAATACTTTAATAGCAAGTTATATATAATTTTCATAATTTCTTTATATTAATCATGTTTATTTATGTAAGTATTGTGCAAAACCTTTGTATTAGAACGCAATAAAAACTTAACATTATTTTTAAATCATCTAAATAACTTTCCATTCCAACATTGAACTCTGTATTAGTGTATAGAAAAAAAAGAAAACAATAAATGGTCTAAAGAATAATGTTTTATTTTGTACCTTTTTAATATAAATACTATTTATACAGTGTTGTTACAAAGTATTTTTTTAATATCATAGAATTAAAAAATTCTTAAGATAGGAAGGAACAGTGATCTAATTAAAGATATAATCTTTTTGAACGTAAATTGCATAGTAAACATGATTATTTACACTTAATAATAAAACTTAAATATGTACTGTTATCAATAATAATATTAATCCGTCGAAAGATGAGTTGCTAAAAACTCATCAACAGAATCAGTATCCCATTTGTGTATGTCCAAAATATCTTCAACTTTATTATCCGCATCCAATAATTTAATTATTGGATCTAAGCCTCTAACATATTTTATTTGTAAATTTTTGTATTTGCTAGGTCGATCACTTTTTATGAAAGCTATAAAAAATCAGAATAAATGTGTGCTGTAAATACTTACATTTTTATTTCTAAATAATAAATTTCTATTTACCTTGTATTTGTGGATATGTACCAAACTTGCATGTGCATACTTCAAGAACAGCACGTGGATATTTTTTTAATCCAGATGCATCATAATCATCGTCTTTCAAACAACATTCTTTGCAATTACTCCTATGATTATCAAACATTAATTTAGTTGTTAATATAAGATATTGAATTATCACAAACAGATATATTTTAGATTTATATTTACTTACAATATCTCTGTTAAACCATGTTTATTAAATTCCTCACAGGTGGAACAAAGTAAATTAGCTTTATTGAAACCTAAACTTTTACAATCATCAGCTGAAAATTCCGATGAAACAATGTTCACCTAAAAAATATATTTATAATGAAAATACGATGCTTTTTATATCTCCATTCAATCCAAAAACATTTTTAATTTATATCATAAATGTAATAGGTTTGAATGTATGTATGTGCCAATTTAAATTTAATAGGTTAAGTAACAATACTTTCATTTCTTACCATTAAGATAAATGAAAATATATGTGCTAATCTTGATGACTTCATTATATTATTTTATATATACATAAAATACATATATACAAAATTAATCATATGTTATTTTAGAAAAATAATAGTTAATATCAACAAACTTAGACCATACGTATCTTATGAACCGATACTGATACCTGATAATACTAACTATTAAATACTTAAAGCTCTGTTCTCAATGTTGAAATAAAAATCGATATTTTATTATGTATTTTTCGATCTATCGAAATTCAATCGATGTTAGCAAAATCGCAAAAGTAATGAAATTTGAAGTAACCAAAAACCTGGAGCAAAAACTATTTTAGCAAATCTTTAACAAGAACAACTGAATGGTTTTTTTAATGAGCAACATAACATAAAAAGTCTGAGATAGTGTATGTAATGCTGAAATTTGCAACTTACACAGTCGCTTGGATTCTTACGATCTTTCTGTTAATTGCTCCTGTCATTAAAACCGAGGGATATAATACTGTTAATACCCACTTATCCACGCGTCACTGCCATAATTACAATTATTCCCAAAATTGTGAGTCATTAAAAAATTTGAATTATTTCCTTTTAAATTTCACGCATGTTCTGCATGACTTCATAAGCGTTTTATTAAATGGCACGCGTATATACGACTCATTATCTCTTATAAATTGATTTGAAAGTAGTAATACAAAAGATGCAATAAGCAATGTAAAGAAATTACTAAAATTATTGAGAAATAAATTGAAAAATATTGCAATTTATTCCGAAGGGTTATTAGTTACAACTTTTTTGACAGATACAATTAATCATTACGTAAATTTTTCTTTAGTGCCCAACAACATATTGTCCAAATCTATAAAAAGGAATAACAAGTGCCAAAGCTACCAAGTCGATTATAAATGGAGACGGAGAACGTTATGTGCAATTTCTGATAATGAAAAATATTCTACGGGAAGTCTACTTGAAAATAACAAAGGAACAGGTAAAAGGAAGACATTATTAGATTACGGTGATCCAGTTCCCATGAATGATGTCGATGATCCAGATTCTTTAACAACACACGTGCGAGTAAAAAGAAGCAAAGCAGAATCAGACTCCATTTCGTCATTTAGATATCAACAAGATTATTTAAAGGATTTGGCCAATTCTTTTCCTCGAGATTCATACGAGTCAATAGGAGAAAATTACGATGATGATGCCTCGTTCGATAAGAAACGAGAAATTAAATCACAGGAATACGTTGCAAATGACAAACAGATCAATGCATTTCCAGATGAGAATAGTGCAATCACGGTGCCTTCAAACTTTAGTGAAGATAAATCCGACGTTAATAACTTTATTAGTTCACAATTTGCCGCTAGGGGAACAAATACATTAGGGAATAAAAATGTAAAATTTATAGATCGAACAAAAAGCAAGGAAAGTGTATCGTTACAAGAACCATCGAGCGATGTTATTATAAACCGGAAATCATATGAAAATCCGGAAGATGAAAATTTACCAGATTCTATATTAGCGGTAGAACTTGTTAGGAAAAAACGAAACGATTATTCAAGGGTACATAACAAAAAGAATTTAAAAGAGGAAAATTCATCTGATCTGCAAGATGAAAAGGAAGAATCGTCTAATGAAAAAGAACAATCAATTTCCGAATTAGAAGCATTTAAAAAGCATTCGCATCCACCCAGTTCGAATATCGCTGATCTTAGAGTAGATCTGTTACGGTTCAGGAGAAAAGCAAGGAATAATAATGGAGACAAGATAAAGAAATTAAAACAGAAAAAGAAACGCATAGGAAAAAAACATGATTTTCCAGAAAATCCTCTGCGGTCGATAAAAAACGTTCGTTCGAAAAATATGGGTCGATCGAGAGTGTCTCGCAAGAGAAAAATGGATGGAACGAAAAGCGAGGGTAATTTAAAAGTAGGAATTGTCAATGTAGTGGCTAATAAAAATAATGACAACAATTTTCACCGTAGATCCGTAAAATCGAAAAAATCCATCGATAGTACTGATTCTGAAAACGATCATCTTTCAAAAAATGTTCCATCAACGTTGCATGCAAAACTGGAGACGAAAAGTAAGAATAAAATCAACGACGATATTTCCATACTTTCGTTAGTGCGAAAAGACTCGAAAGCTGCGGGTGGCGCTGGTGATTCTAAGGCGGAAACGGATGAAAATTCTAATGGATTCGTGGTGCAAAATGAGAAGCAAAAACCATTCGTGGAAACTGAAAAATTAATAATTCCGCCACAGGATGCGAAATTACGCGTAAAGAGAAATAAACATACTGAATCGAATCATGGTTTCTTAAATAAGGAAGAGGAACTGAAGTATTATGAGAATATACGGGAGCCTGGAACTGTAGTGGATCATTGTGATGACGAAGATGAAAATCAACTTTCAATGATGGATGAACTGGGTCCTAATCGAGCAGTAAGATCGATCGAAGAAGTTAAGGAACTCGCAAAAAAATTAGTAACAAAGGTATATATTATTCACAATAAACAGTATTTCAACATAATACGTATATTTCTTTAAACTAACAACAAATTTCCTTTTAGGTAAATGAGTTACAAAATTACTTAAACGTTGAAGAAACAGCAGGAAACGAGAAACAAGAGACAAAATTAAAAACACGTGCGATCGACGATTTATGTTCAAACGTTAGCAGTGGTTGTGACGCTTTTAAAGAAGCACCTGAAATCGTCCAGAAATGTGTACCGGCAAACCATGACAGATCCGCGACCAAAATAGTTGAAAAAAAAGCGAATCCAGTTCGATTGACAAACAAACATAAATTAGAAGTTAAAATCCCCAAAAAACATTCCGTAGAGAAAAGAAGATCAGTAGCTAGACACGTTGTTAAAACATCGTCAAGTACTTCAAAGGCAATTCGTAATGAAGCAGAATCAAAATCGGGTCGTAAATGGGGCAAATGGACAGACTGGAGCAGCTGTAGTGTTACTTGCGGTAAAGGTCGTCAAATAAGATGGCGATACTGTTTACGCGATTGTAGTACTGCAGAAACCGAGATGGAGGAGAAAGCTTGCCAATTGCCAGCTTGTCCACCAGGAAAATTCCTTGGTATATTTTAATAACCGTTAATATTTAGCTACTACATTACGAATCGAAGCACAACGATTCAAGAATTACTATGTCCATATTAATGACTACATTGTAATTTTGTATGTCGATATACATATAATTTATATAGCATGTTTTATGTAAAAAGATAAGGGGAAAGGTTTTTTTTTAAATAAAGAACTGAATTAATTAACGTTAATCGTTAGTGACGCGACTAGTTAAGAAATGATTGAAACAAACGACATGAACGCTGTTGTGTAACAAATCGGATGATGTATATTTTTTTCGTTTCATTACCAAATACACAATATATTATATAGAATATCTTAAACAAAACTTCTTTTCTTCATACGTATTCACAAGTAACGAATTTTCGTTGCTTAAGCGAAGTTCGTTTTTTTTTTTTTTTTACTGTATCTCAATCATTATGTTTTCATAAAAGAGTCGATTATGACGCAATATTTCACTTTTGCTTTTTTCTTTAATTTAAAACATCACAAAATATTAGCGACCGTGAATAAAATATTGGGGTTACTCACAAATATCTTGTGGTACCATTCCATAACAGTTGCTGTGTAAATGTACAATCACATAATTCATCGGATCACATTGTATTCCTTTGTCTACGGTCCATACGTATTTTCCTTTTTACACTCGTTAAATCTCCTATTGTACATATCCTTTATTCAACAGCCACTCATTTCTTCTCATTCACATTTTGTTGCTTATAACCTAGTATTATCGTGTAAATCGTATAAACATGATTTCCTTTTCGTGGTATTTAATATACAAATAGGCTAAAAAGTTTGTAAATGTAAGGCTCTCGAAATATTTCTCGTGTAAATCGTAATCCCTTATTTTAAGTCGGAGAGAAGGAACAGGTTAACAAAAATCCTTACTACAAGTCGGAGAGAAGGAACGGGTTAACAAAAATCTGTGTTTACAATATTTACGTATCTACAATGAAATGATATACATTCGCCTACGTGATCACGCGTAGGCAAAGATCACAGTAACTGTTACGCCCCGGTTGCACCAAATCGGTAAGTCATGAAGTTGTAAAATCGACGCAACGCGGGACAGTCATAAGCACAGTTTTTCACGTCTAATCAGGCACCACCGTGTCAAGAGGCTCATATCGCGGTCTTATAGACTAAAATTCGCAGATTGTTCAGAACAATTTTGTTGTAGGATCGCACAGCTGTCTTTGATTGCGAATATAGAACGCAGAATATTCCACATAACCTCATCATAAACAGCTTCGCAAACGATCCATCGCACACCTCGTTCCATATCTCGTTACACAACGTACCTCCACGAGACGATTGAACGATATATACAAAATACAAGCAATTTGAATCGAATGAACTCAAATACGATTTAACACTTCGCGATGATCAGAGGGTCCAATATAAATTTCTTTTCTTTTTGTTTTCCTTCTTGCTCTTGACAGTCACGAAGTTGTCGCATTACATTTCTTCAACGTAAGAGTATTTATTAATGAAGGGAATTTATGAATCATAGCACGTAAACTTGAGTCATCCAACCGGTATAAAATCACAAAGTAAATTCCTCTGATCGCGGGAATTATTTCGGAATAATTTTTAGTTCTATAAGTGAAAATTAACATCGGAGAAAAGACGATAACAATGATTGCGAGGCTGAAGAAAACGTGCTATGACTGTTTACCAGAGGACAAGAGATCCCACCGTTATTCGATATCTCTAATTATTAATATTCGGCTTGTCCAAGAGACCGCTTACAAATACAAATTGATCACAATGGTAATCGCATACATACTCGCGAGTACTAAATCACGCATACATTGCCGCGCGAATGTATTAGGACATTCGTTCATTTTTAATGAACCTGTGGCAGAGCATTATTTATGTAAGAGTATTAAAAATTGAAAGATTGTATTGTTTAAGGAACTTAAATAATTAAAAGTACATACGGTGTGCCTACGCTGTATCATGTTACGCGTGGACGGTTTCTAAAACTTTCATTTATAATGAAAAAAAATTCTTCGGATATTATACAAACATTTAGAATCATTATCCAACGTGATAAAATTTCAGGTAACAGCATATGACACAATTATTCGTCTGTAAAAAGACCTGGGAGGTCCAGAAAACATATATACAAAGCTTTATTGAAACCTTAAGAGAGGTAAAAGTAACAGCCTCTGAAACGATTGAAGAAATAAATACAATTAAGAATGAAACGATTTCAGTTGGCGACAATAAGAAAGACGACTTGTAGAGGACGGCATTTGCGATTTTGGCAGTGAAAAAGTTATTGTTAAGGATAAAACGTAACCCGCTCCTGTATGGTAGTGACAACAATTTCTTCACGAATATAGACCTTGATAAGAATGAAGTACAGGTGAAATTAACAGCATTCTGTCTGTCGTGGCCGCTGCGATGGAATATGCACTTTAAAGTACTCCATTTTCAGATAGGGAAACAATTCCATAGCGATAAACCGTTATAGTTTCAGAGATGGTGTTTCTACTGGCGTAAACTAAGTATCAGAAAAGTTGACACTGCAAGATTGATTCTGACGAGTCTACAATTGAAACGATCGAGTTCAAATGATTCGTTAAAAATAAATTATATTTTAAAAAAAGATCCTGCACATTAGTGCCTTTCGGATACCGAACATTTTGTTAAAATATGTGAAAATCACTTACGGGAAAATTTTAATGTAAAAATAATAGAATTGCCAGCAATTTCTCGATTTGAACCCCATAGAAAAATTATGAGATCATTTAGATAAACTCAGAATAAAATATCCCAAATTGGAAGAATATTTATGGGAACATTTCGAAATGGAATGGAATAATATTAGGCCTGAAACAATAAAAAATATTAGTAGCCAAGCTACTAAAAGTCTTGTAGATGCAGTTACAAAAGCACTCGATGGATAGATGGAAAGATAACATAATCATCTCTTTATTACAATTGATGAAAAATTTAATGAATTTTTGTTAAAATATATTCTCTAATACGGTACAAAATGGAATACATAAAATTTAGTGAAATTCGGTAATGATTTCATAACTTTTTACAGGTATTTATTACAATTAAACAAATGTCCTAGTACTTAGCGGCAGTGTACGTTCACTTCCTTTTAACACGCACATACACTCTTCTATAACTGTGTAATGTCTTTTGACCATCGATACTTATAATCTGTCTTAGCCTAAAGGGGCGCGGAAATTGTCGGTCCCTTGGTCGTAACGACAACGCTAAGTTGCACTTTTTTCTATGTTGACTGCACTAAATGATACATGTCTTGTTTGTTTGTTTGTTTGTTTGTTTGTTTAAAACTTGAGCTCATTTTTACATCATAGATACACCAACTTATTCTTTAAAGAAACCCTTGCATCTCGTATTATCTATCGGTATAACAAAATTCTTAACTCTTCCATTCAATTAATTTTCTTCTTACATTTACAAAGATAATTCACGTATGGAAGAACATTCGTACGAAATTTCTTTTATTCTATTTCCTCTCTTGGCAGTCCGGCATAAAATTGATTCGTATGGCAGGAAATAATTAGAACTTGATTCTCACGAAACCTGAGTTCAACTAAAACATTATGTTCCTCGACTGTTCAGTTTTCGTTTGCGACAGTATATCTAATGCGGCGTTCTCCTCGCCGCCGGCTAAAACTCGAACGTCCCTATCCGGATCTGATCTCATTTCTCGCAGCCTATTCTCTACTTCTTCCGCCTGCTTCACTCCCAACCATTCTGCTAAAAATCGAAACACACGTTCATTGAGTATATTCGAAGTTCTCTCGTGACGTAATTACCTGAAGAAGATTACAAATAAATACTTACATCCCATAGGAATAACGTTCTGTGACAAAGTCCTCGCCACAACCAGTCTCACGTTTGGTACTTTGTCGGACGATATTTCTAACAAAGTAGGTAACATTTCCTGCGAAAATCTATCCCCGCTAATGGCGTTGTTCGAAATCAGGTTGGCGCACACGAAGGCAAACGTCTGCCTTCTGATCCATTTTCTTGCGTAAACGAGGGACTTGAGCTTTCGAAACAGCGCTTTTACGAGGCGTTTGTTGTCAGAAAGATGGGCCACTATTTGTGTCACCTGTACAGATACGACCAAGCAAAGATATAAAACAAATATTAGAGTAACGTTAGGATAGACATTTTACGCAGTGTATAGAAAGTACACAAAATCGTACCAAAGAGAGAGCAACGTATCTCACAGCAGCGACTTTGTCGCGCAGTAGATCGAGGGCCAGGGACACGATGTACCGGTCAACGTCTGCAGGATCAAACAGATTCACAATGTCCAACAACTGAGTGGCCAGTTCCTCCCGAAATCTCCAGTTCCACTCGTTATCGGTGGTGAGGAATTCTTTCAGTCTTGGTAAATATTGGTGCCGAATGGTAGGCTTGAGTATTTTCAGAAACGTCGCTAAATGCTTGAGTATACCTATTCTCACCTCGTCCAGATCTTTGATAAATCCATCATAGATCGGAACGAGATCGGTGATAGTGAGTTCTTCGCCTAGAATGATGGCGATTTCGTGAATACTGGAGGCTAACGTGCGCCTCACTTTCCACTGATTAGCGCTTGCCAAAGACTGGTAAGCTTGCTTCAGGTATGACCAATTTTCTTTTCCTAACGTGAGTACAACCGCGGGAAAACTAAACGCGCAATGATGAGGAATATCTGCGGGGCCCATGTCTCCGGAACATTGCTCTGGCTCGGCCATCGACAAGAACGAATCGATCAGATGCTGAGGAACGATCTCTTGATCGTTGAAATTGTTAATATCGTATTTGCCCGCTTCGTATCTGTCTTCTTTTAGCACAGCGTCTAACGACGACGCTTTACTGGACGCTGTAGTGCTGATCAACGGCTTCCGCTCTACATTGTTCTGCGCCGCGGATCTTTTGGCAGCTTCGACGAGCTCGTCGTCCAGTGGAAGGTCTGGCTCTATGTAGTAGTATAGAAACGAATTGAAGTTTTCCGTGTCATCCAACGTTTGGTCGTTCTTTAACTGTTTCCTTTGTATCTGAAAGAAATTTGACGATATCATTCTATGTGTTTCTTAAAAAAAAAAAAAAAAAAAAAAAAAAAAAAAAAAAAAAAAAAGACTATGTACTGGTCGTGTTTCATAGTCGAGAGAATAAGATCTGAAACACGTTTTAAGAATACGCAATCCCGTTTATGACTCGTTACACGTTATAACTGGAGAGCGAAATGGAATCACGTTAATGGCTATTTTCAAGGAAATAGAAAGGCAAATGAGCTCGCGAACCGCGTCGTTTCGTTACTCACGGACGCGTCGTCGTACCTTCGACTTATAAGCTCTCATTGTGGTGATATCATCCTCCTGCGACTCGTCCTCGTCGTCCTCTTCGAAAATTGGTTTTTGTATTATCACAGATGAATTGAAGTTATCCTTAGAATTATGGTCCTCCGTGTCGAGCGTGTGACTTCGTATCGCGCACTTCATAGGAAATATTCCCTCGTACGAGTACCTTATACTGTAAAAACACGTGGTTGATCTGCGTAATTTCTTTTTTCTGGTTCGCAAGGGAAACGCGCGCGTGATGAACGAAGCGAGAGAGAGTGGATGAGAAAATAAAACGAAGCAACGAGAGCAGAGAATAAGAAAAACCGAGGAGAATAAATAAAACGGATATTACAACGCGAGTCTCTGAACACAGTCGACCAAGTAGAAGGTAAAAACTTTCAGCTTTTTATACCTGAAACGATTATCTTGTTGGCTGGTAAACACTAGCTCGCCGTGTTGATTATAAGTTACTTCGGTAAACTGTTTCGCGAACGTGGATATAAATGGTCCTAAAATTTGAAAGGCAGACATTCGCACCCATTTCGACTCGTCGTTAAGATGCGTGGCCAGAAGCTCTGCCAATAGTAATCGTCGATGCTGAAGGGTCATGCAGCATGAAACTGGCATCATAACGTCCACACACGCCTTCCGGACGCCCCACACTTTATCGCCGCACAGATCGACGAATATCGGGAACTGCGGCAGAAAGAAGAAATTAAAAAAAACGAACAATTCCTATTTTTCGCGCGTTCGACAGCCTGACTTTTGAAAATCTCTATTCCACGGAAAATATTACGACTCATTTAGGGGGGATCGATGCCATGCAGATTCTTTTCAGGCGAACGAAATTGCAAATGAATTTAAAAGACAAATTTCAAGCGTTTGTTAGCCTCTCTATATATCGAGGCAGACATTCGCGCGAAGAAACCCACCAATTTCCGAAAAAGAGTTTTCCTCCCGACAGCGGCGCAAAGTTCTCCAAAGTGCGACGCGCAGAGTTTCCTCGCATAGAACTCCTTGTCTTCGCAGAGGGCGATGTATCTGTCCAGAAAAATCTTTTCTGTCAGCTCTTTGCCAATGAGCGGTGCCATCTTGCACATGAGCTGCGATAATAATAATATACACATACGATATATCTCTCTCGTGAATTTCCGGATTTTCGATAGTAAAGCAAACGTGATCCGATAGAAAACAAACAAGTCGGTAAGAAAGAAAATCAAAGGAAACAATGTACAAAATACGCACATGCTTTTTGTAGTTGCTCCCGTGTGTATACGATTAATTAATTCAAAAGAAAGATAAAATAAAGGAAAACGTGTTTGCGACATCGTCTGCGTAGTTTAAGATCGGACTGAACGAAGACATAAATCGCACCGTTCCGCTCATCAAAGCTGGCTGTGATACGAGTCCAAGTCACCACATCACAACCACTCTGATAGGAGGAACAGTCGAATTCGCGCCTCTTAAATACCTGGAAAAGACAACAACAGGTACGATACATACACCAAATAGCGTCGCAGATGTTGGCCGGTAGCTAGAGGATCAAACGTGTCCGAGACAACCGCGGAAGATCGATCGTTTCGCGACGATTCTCGAGTACCTCCTTTGGCGCCCGCATCTGCACGAATCAGAAGGTCATTGTGCGACGATCAAACGAATTAGAAAGAGGTGAATCATCCTATCGTCGTTCGACGATCGTGACCGCGTACGCACATTGCGTTTCGTCCTACTTTATTTTTCTCTTCTGTTAAGCTTTAGCTTCATAGATTAAGATTACCAAGTATTTTTCCAGCAGTACATCAAATCCTTCCATCGTACGTATATCATTGGCTCTTTATCATCTTTCATTTCCACTCTGTCCTTTTAACTTTTACCACTTTCTATATACCACAGTGGCTACGAAAATTATCTGCGCATAATCGTACTTAGTACAATCTCTTATACAATCTTGTAATTTCTAAATTTAGTAACATTTTCGTACGACCACGGAAATTTCATTCTACGAAAATGAAATGTGTAACCTGATAAAAAAAAGAAAAAGAAAAACGTTTCATTGAATGATAAGTCTGTGTGCAAAGTCCTTTTTTTGTAGGCACTGTGTGTATATATATATATATATATATATACATATAATTACATTATTTACATTTAGTTGAAGAGCGGTAAAAGAAAGGAATTGAAGGTAAACGTAGTGTACGGCAATCATCGTGGATCACGAATAAGGAAGTCATCTCGAGAGCGTCGTTCAATAAACGCGATCACGTCCTTCATGAATCCTGCGAACCCATGAGAGGAAGTCGACTATGAAAGAGTGCAAAGCCATTCCCGAAAGTGGAAACTACGCGCGAGGAGTCGATCTCCGTATCGGGACAGCCGATCGGAAATGTTTTTCTTTAAAATGGCTCGCGATGGAACGCTGCATTTCGCGGGAAAACGGCCACGCCACCCGTACAAGATGCGTCAAGGATGATCGAGAATGGATCTCCGCGAGCGTAAAGGTGAGACGACGTTTTCGCTGCTCTTACAGAAAACCGAGTCCTACCTTGATACGATAAAGGAAAATCGATACCGAGAGATCTACAAAGCTACAAGTTGTCGACTAACGGACGATCTTACATTGCGAATGATATCGAACATAAAAACAGTTGGTTAAACGCGACGCCGCGCTCATCAAAGCTGGCTGTGATATGAACGTTCGCATCAGCATATCACAACCACTTTGTGAGCGATGCATCCGCGTCACTTTTATCCTGCGAACCTTCCTACAACCTAAAAGCTGCGAGAAGCAAGCTTCTATGTTCCACCCTTCTCTTGTCACGTATCTTCTCTATTTTTATCTATTGATAAGTTCCTAGCATCGTTGCGTTCGATAATATAGTCGGATAGGACAGAAATGTTGCACAAAACGGCGATCCAAATCGTCAAAAATGGCTGTGATATGAAATCTAGAAAAGCAACACGCCACAACCAATTTGACGATTGGATCGCGTTGCTCTCGTTTTCTGTAGTTCTGCCTCTTCTGCGGTCGCCTCGCGTCGTTCTTCGTCTTCTCGCGATGATCATACGGCGAAAAACGCTGCACTCTCGATCGTAATCGAGAACAGCACTAGAGAGGAGTCTATGCAACGTAAGATGGAAAAATGAGGGTAAAAACTGGAAGATCGCAAAGTTATGCACACACGTCGTTCATACGCTGTACGTTTAGGTGTCCATCGACGACGTGGGTGATTATTAATTAAGCGGGGGCACTAAGTGCACTCGTACAGCGCACACGAATATGCTCCCTGACGATCGATTCTGCGGGCCAAGCTCATCAAAATGGCTGTGATATGACTCGAAACATTCCACAACCAATTTGATGTATCGGACCGCAAAAGGTATTTTCATTTCAGTGCCTGTGCTCGGGTACCACGTTCGTGTTCCACCATCTCCCTCTTCGTGTCGATTCTCTCTCGCTGTCTCTCTCTCTCTCTCTCTCTCTCTCTCTCTCTCTCTCTCTCTCTCTTCGTAGGTGTGTTCCTCTCCTGCGGATCGCTCGTTTTCGTCGTCCCTCAATTCCACGAGAGAGATACAAACGACGTGTTCAGTTTTCCGCAGTTCTCTTTCTCTCTGCTAATTATTTCCACGTTTCTCTTTCCGTCCTCCCCTTTTTCTTGGTTTCTCCTTGCCCTTTTTTCTTTGTCCCCAGGAAAATTTTCTTCGTCGAATCGTGCGTCGTGGACGGACACAATTTTGCTCATCAAAGCTGGCTGTGATAGTCGAACTCTATGACAAACCAACTTTGATGGTAAAAGCATGTCCTCGTCGAAGATGCGCCAGCTCTTCCCCGCAAGCTCTTCTTTTTCTCGTCCGTATGACCTGAAAATCGTGCGGAGACCTTGCCGCTTCTCCGCTGATTTCTACTGTAGACTCGACCGTTATCTGTGTCATCGTACGATAAACGACGAACTTATAGAGGCAAGTCGTTTGCTTTCCAGAACTAATCGCGTGCCTGCTTGAGTAATTACGTGTACAAATGAGAGAGCCACCGTAACGACTCTTCGCCGAAAAACGTTTCCTGCGAAGCCACTACACTGACATACAGTGCCTAAAGCGTTAGGAACGTCTGAGGTAAACGCTCAGTACGAAATGAGAAGCGTTAAATGTCCCAATCTTCGTCGCGCGTATAGATCAGGTCTCCTTCGGTCGTTGGTGAACGTCGTAGTAGAACGAACTCCGGATGAAAGACAAGATAGTGAGACGCGATAGCGTGAGAACATCTCACTACCCATGTCTTTCAGGCGGAATCCGTTCGAACGAGGGCGGCCTAAGGTCCAACGACCATCAACGCGAGACAAACTCGATACACCTATTGCTCCGGATCGTCGGTGATACACTTCCTTGCATACGATGGAAGCGTGGTCGAGCCGAATGGATCAAGAATGCTAGACGCGAGAAACCCGTCTCGCCTTGTTTTTCACCACGCTGCCGTACTTTCAATGGACACACGTTTACCCTTGAGTAATTCTTTACATACGTATTCTTTAATTAAACGACGTGGACGATCGTGCTACGGTTCGTTTGAACGCATTAAAATGAGAAAACTCGTTAAGCTACACCGTGCCTGATAGAATGTTAAAATCGAATGGGAGGAACAGCGGGGTAAAGAAAGAACTGCAGGATGATTCTGCGTGGGTTCCATTCGACTCGTTCTCTCAACGCGCGATTCCAGCTGGAAAACGCAACAATTCCAGGCTACGAAGATCGCGACGAACACGCGGATTACGACGAGACGGCAGATTACGATTTTCGTTGGCGGTAGAGTTTTCTAATTTGATCGTACGAACGGCTTGTTGAAAATGTCCGACCTAGCGCTTTCCTTTTTCCAGGCTCGTCGAAGTGTTTGAAATCGTTCATTAAGTAAAGTTACATATATATATATATAATAATGAACTATTTCAAAAGACAGAAAAGAAGATTAAAAGCGCAATTTGCCGGATATTTCGAAATGATAGGTGGGACATTTTAATGGAAGAGGACGTCGATGATCTCTCTTGTTCTTCTTGATATATTTCTCAGAAGATATCAATGGACGGATGGATGGCAACAAAAGTTAAAATTGAAAAGAAAAAAAAGGCAGAAGAAAGAAAACCAGAGAGAGAGAGAAATGGAAAAAAACATATAGAAACTTACGGAGATGCCAGAGTTAAGAAAATCGACGGACGTACAGAGGGTTTCTATAACGGGGCACAGCTTGACCTCTATCGTGTTGTTATCGATGAATCCCTTCTTCGTTAGCGTCAACACCGCTGTCTGAGCCATCATTCGTACCTGAGCGAATAAATGAAAAAAACAAAAATTAGAAATCGTCGACGAGACCTTAAATTCCTTGCCGTCTGCGGAAAGAACACGACACTGTCAGGTTTCGAAGGAGAAGGAAGCGGTGGTTATCGAAAAGTATTTCCGGACCGCCGTAAATCGTAAGAAAGATGCTTATCAATGAACGAGGAAGCTTTGACGATGAACCGCGTAGAGGAACGTGAACGAAATATTCACCTGGTTGTCTTGATCTTGTAAGTATTTGATAATGATGTCGAGGAGATGATCGTGAAGAACATCGTCGAATAGGTGCGGAGACTCGTGGCAGATCGTCGCCACGTGCGGTATATGTTCCATTAGGTCCAGACCGACTTGCGTGTCTAAAATCAGGAAGAATCGATTTTTGATCGCTTAAGTTTTATTCTTCTAGCTTGTGTATCGCTTCTCGTATATTTGTCTATTTTCAGTTCGAATCTGTCCAGTAATAGTAACTTATACAATTTTATCAATTTTTAGACAAAAATTCACACCTTTTGTTTCGTGGAGTCAGAAATAGCGAATAATGTAATACAATCGTTAGTATAATGGTTTTCGTAAAGCGGCAAGAAGTAATTCGATTGTAAACGAACAAACGTGATTCTCCGTCATCCTATTGAAAAGAATTCAACGGTGAACAGGCTGAGCACACGAATGCAAATTTATTTTAATCGGCGCCGATACGATCGGATCGACGATATTCGCCAGATTTCCCTTAAATAATTAATCACGGAATATTCACGAATCGTGAATGGGGATTTCTACGAATCTAACGTTATTTCTTTCAGGGAGGAATAAAAATTCCTATCGAGATAGGAAGAAGAAGGAGGAAGAAAAACGCGTAGGAAAGAAAAGAGAGGAGACCTGCTCCGTCGATTCTTTGGACGAGGAAAGAACTGCCGGCGTTCTATGGAGGAATTCGGTCGTTTCTTTGCAACTCACGATCGGCCGCTAGCCGTCAGCCATTCGTGCGTCGAAAGCGAGAAAAACAGGAGGGAAAGGCAGGGGGGACTGACCATTCTTCGGCGTTTTCTCGACCTTGGCCGTTTTTATTCCCTCAACAGGCGTTTTCGTGGAAATACCTGAATGAAAAAGAAAGGCGTCGCATACCAGCGCCCCTGTTGATTAGGAAAACTCGCACCATCCCAGCCACGGTATGCTTCCGAAGAATGAAAATTTCTCGTTTGACCATTAGTCGAACGATCATCGGTTCTGGTTAACTGGACAGGTGCAACTTGGTAAGAACTAGTACGTCGCTCGAGAATCTTCGAAGTAACGTTAGATGGAACGTTCACGGAAATATATGTTGTATTTTTCAATGCACGATTTCAAATATTCTACTAAGATATAAAAACTAAACAGAGAAGAAGAGAACACACATACCATCGTATTTGCTTTACGTATTAACCAGCGTCGTCAAGCACTTGATTTCTCGCGGTATCATTACGGCGAACCGACTTCAGCGGTACTTTCGACGCGTTCGAATTTCTCGAAGCTCCTTGCATGATTAAAAACGCGAGGGAAAATAATAGGAAGCTGGTAAAACCGAATTATCTGCGAACTTGACGAACGACGCTACACGGCGTGGCAACAACTCTACTCCTAGAGCCCGACTTTTCGTTAGATATTGGACTACGAAGAATTGAAAGATCTTGCTAAATAATATCGGTAAATGCGAAGTGATCGGTGAAACAGAGGAAGGAAACGAAAGATGGAAGTTCCATTCGAAGAGGACGCGTAAGTCACGCACGACACCAGTACACTAAAGAGAGACACTAAATGGCGGGAAAATTCTTCAAGTTCGACTGCCTAAAAGCCGAGAACACGGGAGGAATTCCGGAAAAGACACGTTCCGACCGACGAGCGTGGGTGCGACTGAGTGTCTCGTCGGTTAGTTGGTCGCGGGAAATGCACATTCCCGATTTGTTGGGTTTTTCCAGTGGGAGGGAGGACCAGAAGGGTAGTAATCTCCCCACCGCTCGACTGCAAGGCCCAACGAGGGAGCGAGTAGGAGAGGGGATAGGGGATTGCGGACAAAACGGGGCTCGTTCGTTTTCGGATCGCTTCGCGCGTACTTCGTGAGGCCCACGATCCGAGCACGTGCTCGCTTTTCCCTCCCCTCCCGTTTCCCGTTTCCCAGCGACTTCCACGATCGGTTCTTGCATCGTGTCCTCCCACGTCGACGCAACCGCCCTCCGTGCCTCCGGTTTTGGCCGACGAAACGCGAACAAGAAGCTCGATCTCGTCCCCACCCTCTGGCATTTTTCTCTTCGCCACGCAGCCCCAGACCATTAATCACGCGCTGGGTCTTATCTTTTTTTTCTCCGCCTACTCCATCCTTGCGCCTGCTGTCCAGGACACGAGATCCCGCCAAAAATATCCCGCTGCGTTCCTTCAGGATTAAGCGTCACCGATTATTTACCCCTGGCATCTTCGTTTCCTCTCGAGCCACGTTCGTTTTCGTTCATCTCGTCGATCGTTTCTTTGAAGGAACGAAGGTTCATTGTTGACCGTAGCCGATGTTAAGACTGTCCATTGCCGTGTTTGAAAAGCTGCTTCCTTCTTTTGCCGCAGTTTCTACCCGACCCACGTGATTTAGGTCTTTGGCGCCAATATTTTTCGAGGATTCTAGGAAGTTGGTAACATTCCTGGCGTTCTACTGGGGCATTTCCCAACCGACCAGTTGTATTTCTTTTTGCCGTTTCATAATCTTTTAAACGTGAAAAAGAAAGAATCGATGGCAGGTAGTAGCTTCTACATTTCATTCTACACGATCTACGCGATATGTTCGTTCAATGTGTGTAATCCTTCTTACGCGGATAAAAATCGCGTACCTAGAGGAAATCTACTAGTACAAGGAAAAAAGAAAAATACTAGAGGAAATTCAATGTAAGTTATACAAATATTTGTTTCACATAGGTTCGCGAATAAATTGGATATATGCAATGCCGCAAAAGCTAAAATTAATTCTATTCGTCGTCTTTATCCGTATCCGTACTTCGAGGCAATCGATTCTTTCTTTTTAATTGGCTCAAAATCACCATCTTCGTCGTTTCACTCACTTCGGAGTTCTGCTTCGGTTTCGTTATAAATGTTTCAGGTTAAAAGCGCTCGCTGGAAATCTCGTTATTGTCGACAACGCGATAGATTCGACAAAGATCGTGGAAGATTATATTTTCTGACCGCGTGAATCGATGGACTGGTGGTATTTATCGGAAAAAAGAGAAAAGCGTAGGTTTCGTATTCGGAGGTGCAAAAGTTCGTTTTACGTCTTACGAATATTAATTGGCCGTGAATTTATAACGCTTTTTGAAAAAGTACCCAACTTTTAATTACTCTTATCTCCTTATTGCGACAGCCTTTAGTCGTTATTAATGTAAATAATTTCCCCTTTCAATGTCACGCTATGGATATTCTTAAAACGTTGAAAATACCTTTGTTAATTAGAACGAAAGCAAAACTGAAATGCGACAAATTCGAGGACCTTCTTGAGGTCTAAATTAAACCGAAACACGATTCTTGAATTCATTCTGATCATCGTGTAACTCGTACAATTATTATCTGCTAATTGAAATGCTCTTCGTCCGCGATGGATAATCAGGAACGTGCTCGCGATCGATATATAGTTACTTCTCTCTTGGCGGTTCCGCGAAGACGAACCTAGTTACGCGGTGACGGATGGATCGATCTTCGGGTATCGATCGTATCGGGCCAATAATGAGAAGACAGCCTCCGGTAATAGGGGCACGGATTCATAGAAACACCACCAAGATCCGCGTGAAAACCACCTTCACGGAACAACAAGTATTCGAAAAGCCCTTTCGCTTTGCGGGAACAATCGGCTTCGTTGCATTCTTATCGAGAAAGAGAGAGAAAACGCGTAACTAGAAGAGTCATTGTTACCGGAGCCATCGTTGTCTCGTTCTCGCCAGCAGAAAAATAGATACATTCTCGGCTTGTCCATTTTTATCGAACATTCCCAATTATAAAACTTATACAACTCTGGATGTTTCTTCGTTAAAATTTCAACACATCGTTGATGGCGGTAGGCGGGAATCGACGTTTTTTTTTTTTTTTTTTTTTTTTTTTTTTTTTTTTTTTTTTTTTTTTTTTTATTCAATTTAATATATTTCTGGAAAACGTACGGCAACCGTACGGGATAGATACTTCGTTTTACAGTGAAAAGAAAAAAGAAATTTCTCCCGAACGCAAGCTGTATCTCGTCATTGCAGAGAAAAGAAAGAAAAAGTGAAACGGATAAATGGTAAAGAAAAAAGGAAATATCCGTTTCGTTGTCTGTTAAGCTTCCACGTATTTCCTGCCCACGTATGGCAGGGAAAAATCGGGAATTAGTCGACAAAACTGGCATCGTCCTCTTTCCCCGATCCACCGAATAGAAAAAGGGGCGCGCGTGTCCCTTTCGATATTTGTCCCTGCTCGAGAAAGCTAGTCCAAAAATACGTGAACGCGCGTAGAGAAAAAGCGCGCGTGTCGCGTGCCCCTGATCACGAGTCCTGAATCTTCCTTCCTACGACCCTCTTCTTCCTCGTTCGTGTCTTCCCCTATGCTATACTTCGATCGGCCCACGGAAAAACACCGATGCCGGCACGTGTTACGAGCAAGATGTTCCATCGTCGTCTAGATCGTCCCTAAAAATAGACCGGCCAGTGTGTGACACTCGTCAGGGATCATGCACTGTCGGGAATGCACCTTTCCTCGACAGTTGCATTCCTGTCGGCAGACGCCTGATGGCTCGTAGGACACGTGGCGCGTTCGCAACACGATTATTTTGATAGAAATGCAGAAATATGTATGCGTAGTTACGGCCGTGACAAATTGTGCGTTGATAGTTCGACACCAAGCTATGGATAATTATAGACTATTTCTGGTAGATTCGATTAGACGACGAAGGAGAACCGAGATTCCATAGAATTGTCAATTTGCAAGCACCGGTCAACTGCAAAAAAATGTTCGACAAATTTCTTCGAAAAGTAATATTGCGCCAAGCATCGTAATTGATTTCTACCCCGAGCCTACCGTGTATAGATTATCGATATTCGTCAGGTACGTCGCGTATATTATACATTTTTAATATTCCTGTGGTATCATCAGAATACGCTTAAAACGACAAAACGAAAATATCCAGCCCTGTCGATAGTCACGTAAATCTTCCATTAAAATAAACTGTTTGCCCGCGTCTATATATTTTAGGCGACCTGGTTTACACGTTTCAAGATAACCGATCGAGAATTCCGAAAATTTGTCCAGAGAGGAATTTCATCGTCTTTGTCCTGCTCGAACCCCTGTCCTAGTGTTTTTCCAACGTTAGGTTCGCTAACGCTAGGAAAATAACGATCACGCGTGCAGGTACGATCGATGGGCGGTTTATTTGCAATTCGTACGATTCCCTTTGTGTTCGCGAGGTCGTGTATTAAGAGAACGGCACAAAAATATAAAAGGAGAAGACGCGCGTTTGTTTCACGTGACGGAGGTCCCGCGCGGAGGTCGGCGGTCTTAAAGTATTTTCGAAGGCTTCAGAAAAGAAAGGAGCCATTAGCGGGATGAAAACGCAGTGGCGCGTCATTTTCCACGTTTCCCCGAAACGGTCCAGGTAAGAGGAGAACGTTTTTCGCGGAAGGATCGCTGTCGACCCAGCATAGTTGCTTTCTCAAAGATACCTTTTCTCTCTCTATCTACCTCGTTTCTGTGTTTCGGCTTTCGTTCGGCTGACGTTTCCCCGAGATACTCATCGACGGAACGTCATACATGACCTTTGAACACGCTTCTCTGTGTTCTGCGAAAACCGCCCCGAAAAAAGAACGATCGTTGTGCATCTTTGCGGAAGATTTTTCAAACGACCTACCACCCATTCACGCGTTACGTGGCTTCCCGAAATTTTGTCCGAACTCTGTCACACAATTTTTCCGCTCACATTTCCCCATATTTAACGATGCTTTCTGTAAAAGCGTACCTCCTGTCGATCGCCCCGATACCTGTATTCCCCAACCTAATAAATGGCCCTGTTTCTACGATTTTCAGTAACCTTACTCGTACCTTTGTGCTTCCGAGCGGTGGTAAACTCGTTAGCAGGTAATCGGGGAATTTTCCTCTTCTCTTTAAGCCTAAGTTTGCCTATGAACCTAACTGTAAGGTATTCTTCGACCAATACCGTTATGGGTTTCAATCTCTCGTCTGAGTGTCAAGAAAAAGGGATCGCGTTATTGAAACTACAGGCAGCGAAGGCGATCTCGAACGACGAAATGGTCTTTAGGTTGGCCGATGGGTCGGGTGTTTCGTTTCAGAATTTCGTGTAACGTAGAAGTGGGCTAGACGAAAAAGTAAACTGTAGCGAGCGTCCTCGTATAAATACCTCGCGGAGAAGCCACGACAGACTTCCGGCGAGGCGCGTGCTACACCGGAAGCGGCGACAATCTTGTCGTCACCTACTGCGGAGCAACAGCCTCGTCTGCAACCCCAACTGGCTTCCTCGTCACGTTACCCCACCGGTAACGCGGAACACGTTCTGTCTTCTCTCAAGAACGCGTCCTGGCCTTTCTATTTTTAAACTTCCCCCGTATCCGCACCCGCGGGTCTCGTTCGGTGTATCTCGTTCGAGGAAACGGGGCTGAGCAACCGGAAAAACAAATGGCGAACCGCCTAAAAAGGAATTTTCTCCAGGCCGGCGTGCAAGCTACGGAACGTCCCGCGTCACGTATCTCAATTTTTCACGGTCGAGAGGCAACCAGGGAAAAATGTCTGCGCGGTTGGTAAATTATTTCTGTAAGAGGTGTAATTGCAACTCGAGACGAAGTGGAGGATTTTGCACCCCTTCGCCGCAAATGTATGTGCGAGAAAGGAAACTTGGTCGTAGGAATTGAAGTTTCAGCTAACTTTCCAGAAAACCTTCGCTACGGTGTGATTATTTGTACGGAGATAACAAGAGTGCCGTTGTGTGAGATCGAAATAAGTTGCAACGATGGACGTTTCTCGATGGCAACGTACAAATTGTCGGTCCTCTCGTTACCCGATGAATGGAAAGAATTTTTACACGATAGAGTAAGCGATAGTTATTGAAATTTGCTATACGTTATTGAGAAAGCTATACAATAATCTTTTGGTGGTTAGTGAAAGATCGATCGCTCTTTCAACAATCACACAAACGAAACCAATTCAGTGCAAAACGTAAATATGATGAAACTTACGTGCATCTAAAGAACAGACTTTGCTATATAAATTTGGCTATTCCGGATTAAGATGTTCGATAATGCTTTAGATCGTTTCGAGACGAGGTTATTGATAAGTTGTAGAAATCGAAAGCAACAAAGGGCAAAATTGCAAAAATAAAAATCGTTCAAAAGTGCAGTATCTCAGAGCAAAGGAAGCTACTGACAAATTACGTGCGCAAGCAGTGCGTCAAGGATTTGGCTCAGAATTATTTCTAATCCTTTCGTTTCGTATTTACAAGCTGTAAAATAAAACAAATGTGCGGTCGCTAACAACGTGCAACGTTTAGGGTGAAATAACCGTGTATAGCAAACATTTAGCAAATTAGGTGCTCGAGTCGTCTGTTTCTGGCATAAAGCAGCGTTCAAATTAAAATTCTAAGATTTTACGACATCGTGACATACACTGACAAATTAAGATTCCGACGTTCGACTTTCTACGTGTTAATTTTACATCTTCGGTCTTCTTTTCTTTTTGTTTTTTCTTTAAAATGGATAAAGAACGCGACGCGTCTCTAATTGCTTCGGTTATACTTCATATCTTCCAATAAGTTCTCAACTTACCAGGATCGTCGGCGATCTGCTTCACCGACTGCATCACTTCGTTCACGTTGAGTTTCGTTCCATTGTTAGCGGCAGCGCGAAATACTTCCACCAGCATCCTGCCGATTCTCTGTCTGCAACAGAAAGTAACAGTACGAAGGTTAGTTGGCGCAGCTTGCAACTGTGATTAAAAAGAAAGCGTCGTACAGTTGAAATAACTAGAATAGCAGAGATACTTTCAATAAGTAAAAGGAAATCGACAGTCGGACAAAATCAATGATTTCTAATTTACGTATTTTTACTCGTCGAGATCGCGAATAGCTATTTTCAAACTTGCCCTGCGATTGCAATAACAAACGGAAAAGTACGATGTCGCAGATTGACGTCGCCCGTTTAACATATTTCCCGCTCCCTAACGATACAACCATAGGCGTTTCGTTCAATCGTTTTACCTGATAAGTTCCATGTTATATGGATATTTCACAAATTCGTACACTTTTATATTATAATTACGTATAAATTCATAAAAATTCCAACAATCGCTGTGTCCACGAATTTTCCGTACGGTACACGTCAAACGTAGTTTTAGATCGATCGCGATCGACAACAACGCACGTGAAACGTCGACAAAGTAAGGAGACATTTACGAGCCGCGTCTCGTCTCGAATATAAATCGTCTAGCAGCAACTGGCCGAAGGACACGCTTAAGAAGGGCCCGAGGTGGGCGAAGAAAGAAAGTGGCGAGAAGGGGGAGGTTTGCCTAAGGAAAATTACATTTTCTCGGCGGAGTGGTGGACGAATGCAAATATCAGCGCCGGGGACGATAATTAACGGCGAACAGAGAAGAAGTTCGCCGGGGAGAAAAAAAGTTTTAACAAGGAACGATGGGGCCACGCGCGCCCCGGTGACGAAATCTCGCAATCGTTCGCGTGTCCCCGAAATTCCCCACGATCGGTGGCAACTTTCGTCGCGGTCCGGTACCCCGGCCAATTTCGTTCAAACTTGCACAGCGGCGAGGAGGAAGTTGGCGAAGCGGGTGTACTTGGTCGAATGTTAACGATCGGCGCTTGTTGCGGGGGCCAATCAGGATATACCGGCGGACAGAAGCCTGAAAGGAACGGACGTTGGCAGTGGTTGTCAGTCGGCCATCGTGACGGCGTCGAGGAGAAGGAGGCAACGTTGCGGCTTGAAACGAAAAATCGAAGTGGAAGCAAGCGTGGCGAAAAAAAAGGAGAAGATACAAATAAAAAAGAAAAGAAAAAGCGGAGGAAGAAAGCGAGAAGAAAGAGAAAAGGAAAAGGTGGAACGCAAAATATAGCAGCGCGTAACGTGGCTGTGTGGTGGGGATGGAAGCAAGGGAGAAAGAAGAAAAAAAAGCAAGAGGAAAGGACCAGCAGGGGGGTTAAGATAGAAACGAACGAAATCGATGGTTGGACCGAGGAAGAAGCAACAGAACCAAAAAATCAAGGAGCTACGCGAAGAAGACGAAGAAGGACGCGAAGAAAGCAAGAAGATACTCGAAGAGTTCGATCTTCTAGTTTGGCGTGCTCGCAAGACTTCCCCCCACTGCGCTTCAATACCACGGTGGAGGGGAACGCTATCCCCTCCACTGTCGTCGAGTAGCGTGAACGGATGGACGCGGGGAAGCGAGTTGGTGGGGGGAAGGCGAAAGAGAGCGCTGCCAGCAGCCGTGAGGCGAGCAGACTGTGTCACGATACTCGTAGAGCGATAAAGACCGAGTGCGGTAGGTTGCCGAGGCGGTGGAGGGGACGGAGGAGAGGCGGCCGGGTGGTGGGGGGTAGAACTGGCACCAACGGAAGATCGTTTGCGGTACCCCACCAGAAGTTTACCGGACGATCGGAGGTGGGGGGGCGACCGTTCTCCAAAGTCGTTGGAGAACGACTAGAGGGATGGTACCGCCCGTGAACGCCTACTGTGCCGGCGCAAACATGGCCGCCGCCGGCGTCGTCGACGACGACGACAGCGACCACGAGGATTGCCACTAAATTCCGCTCGCGTAGCACCCAACTTCTTCTCGCCGATCAACTTCCGATGGGAATTATACGAAGGCACAAAGAGATCGATTTAAACGAGCATCCGCTTATCGCACGTTTTTCGTGATCGATAGTCCCGAGACCGGATAAAGGCGCATGGGGTGTGTGAAATACGTACGCGGACCCAGCACCACCTCCGGCCCAAAATTGAAGTACAGCTCCGCTGGTAACTTCGCGCTGCTGCGCATGGTCGTACTTCAGGATGGCTCGTAAGATCGATAGGGAAGAAAGACGGCGGTTTCGTGACCGCCGTGCTTCGGGGGCTGCTTTCGATTTTAGGGGAAAGTCGATTTGTCGGCCGGGGGAATCGTTCGCAACGATGTAACGCGCTGAAAACTTCGCGTTTAACTGTACGCTCGTACTTCGTGATAATTCGACCAAGCTACCTATAGATTGTATATCTTGTAGTACAAACTTCGAACATCCCTCGCCTCGGGTTTTGCTTAAATTTCCCAGATTTTCTGTATTTTCTCTATAACGCAAAACCAGACACCTATGGAATATCCCAAGTTCAGCATAAACTTCCTCGAGCTGCGTTCAAACAATTGTTACCGAAACGATGATGCTCGCGATCTTCCATTGCATCCACCACTTCGCCATTCGATCCTGTTTCGAACGTTCCGCTAATTAATCGAATATAATAGGCGAAGGAAAAAAGTTGTCATGCACGGCGCCTTGCTCCTCATTATCGATGTTAAAACCGTGGCCCCGTTTTAACGGGGACACGGTCGTTATTTCGACGATAACGCGTTATTACGGCATCGCGCGTAATTCGCGCGCACCGTTCTCGCCGAGTATCGGTCGCGAAATTTCATTATCGGCCTCGTGATACGAGCAGCAGGAAGATTCGGGCAATCGAAAAGGCGTCCGCGGAAAACATCTTCGGTGTCGCGTGCAACTTCCTCCTAGAGACACAAACGTTGTATTCGAGTCGCGTGTGCGCCTCTCGTATTCCGTTTGAACGGAGAAAAGTGGATTTGCCTGTCGTTTCGAACGCGCACAGTCGTGGAAATACACGTAACCTCGCGTCCCCGAGACGGAGAAACCATAAAGATGGATAGCTATATGCATCGTCGCGCGATGCTGCTCACTGGCAGCTACGAACGATCTTCTTCGAATGTCTTTCTCCCTGTATTTAGTAGAAACGTTACGTTGGCTGTTGAAAGTTCGATTAAATGTCAGATATTATGACGCGAGGAGACAAGGATCGTCTTCCCCTTTAAATTTATCGCACGTTAGCTCGATCGACAAGAGTTATTCGTTAAATCTGGCGGTGGAATATCACCTACCTATTACCAAGAAGAATAAAAAAGGAGAAAAGTGTTTGAAGCGGCTGTCGAAGAGCGGGATTTATCAGTCACAGGGAACTTAGCACTCTGCTATCTGCTTCTGAAGATCTGGAATGTTGATAATTTTTAATCGAAGGCACTTCCAGAGTCTTCTAATCGCCGAAGATAGCGGAAAAATCGTTTGTTTCGATATATTCGACGAAAACTTATCGTTCCACTATTTTACACGACGTCGTGTTTTTCTACCGCGTATTCGATACTTGGAGAAGGTAAACGAAATGCAAACCGGAACAGCAGGAGACCTCGCATCCAGATCTTAATTCGCGGCAATTGACCATTCGACAGAGACAATGTTCTTCGGTTCGTTAAACAAACGCATCCGCGATCGACCAACTTTACCGGACAAGTTGACCGCGCTTTCTAGCCACCGGAAGTCAGCTGTTATCTCAAGAAGCTAGCCGGCACCGAACGACAAAGCCCCGTCTCGGCCTCGTCTTTGACACGAGCGACCCACATTCGGCGACCAAGTTGTTTCACGATCTGCACCGCGCGTCGAAACATCGAAAATATCGTGGATACTTTCGCGACACAAGAAACGAGCGAAACCGCTGCACGAGACTCGTGTAATTATCGCTGGAACGTTTGGAAGCAGGCATATATTTTTTAAATAAATTAGACGTTCCTCTACCGATATACCGAAGCAACGCATTAAAGGGAAGAAGAGCCTCGTCGCGCGTTTTGAACAATTTGCAGACGGAATTTGTTTTTACAATTACGCTTCTCGAAAATTCTTCGTGTCGAACAGTACTTACACGCGCGCTTCGTTACTTATTCGAACATTTCACGCTTAAACATGTCCATTCAAATAATTGTTAACGTCTAATCTGCGATGCAGTTTTGTCACCTTTGATACGCCATTGTTATTTGGTCGCCTAAATCTTGTATATTTCACTCTTATACCAATCATTCTAGCGCGTGGATAAGACACGTTAATTAAAATAGAAACGTTCGAGGCACAAGCTCGCGAGACTGTTTTCATCAACTTCGAAAAATGTGTAAACCTTCGAGTAAATGTAAATTTCTACCAAGAAGGCCGAAGAAAGCGTACGAACAAAGATAAATCAGCCTTTCCACCCTCCTTTCTAAGTTCCATCCTGGTTGCCAAACGGAACAGTTGTCCGGCAATGTTCTCTGAAAGAGACCAGCGGCAGGAGAATTTTGCGAGACAAGATAAATTCCCATGGGCCCGAAGGTCGCCCTTCGATGCCCTCCCCACTCTGACCCTTCATCAGGGTCCATTGGTAGCGAGGGGATCGCAACGAGGGTCGAAAAAGGAAGGCTAGGGTTCCGACACTCGAAAACTCGCGTGTCTACACGACTGCGAGATACCGGCTTCCACGTACGGGACTTTCCACTCGCTCGTCTTCACACGGTTTTTCTAACCCCGGATTTCTTTAGGCTGCGTCTGCCCTCTCTTCTTCCTCTTCTCTTTTTCTTCTCTGTCCCTGTGTCTCGTGCGATTGTCGACGCGCGAGTTCTGCGCTCCTGGGTTGTGCGTCGTTGTTTCACGCAGGACAAACGCGCTAACGAATCAGCTGGAAGGAAGAACGAGCGGATAAAGCGGGGCCGCAGCACCGAAGGGCTGTTATACGGCGAAAATTCCCCATGGACATGGTAATGAAAGGCGGTATAGCGTTTGTTGTGATGTGAGTATCTGGCAGAGGACTGCTTTCGGGAAAAGTGGCGGAAGCCGTAAAAGGAGATCGGCAACAGGCGGAAGCCGTGCAAGCTCTTAATTCCTTCGAGCGTTTAGATAGGCTGCGGTGAACCGCGAAATCGTAGCGAGAATCAGCTCTATCCGATTGATCTACGATTTTCGACGTGGGAAATTTCGAAAAAAAATAGGATTTCGCGTAATTTGCGGAATCGTAGTGGAAACGAGAAGGGAAAGCAACGGTTGGAAATTAATTTCAGCCACGTCAACTGCATCGAAACTCGCGATAATTTTCCCAGATGCGCAACGCTGGCACGAGGGGCACGCGAAAATCTGGGCCCCGATCATTGTAATTTAGGGGAGCGCCCTCCCTCCAGGTGCACGTACCTCGTGTGTCACATGCGCGGCACCTAAGGACAGACGGGGAAAAACGATGGCGGAGGAAATGAGAAAGGGCAAAATTTGGTCGCCCTGTGCATGATGCATCTGTCGCTCGAACGCGTTTCATCTAATCTCTCTTACAATGCCATACGCCGCTCTGTCAACGAACGGAGAATACAAAAAGCAAAATCCGCAATTTGTCGGCCTAAATAATACCTAATACCCAAATACGCTTTCTAAATCCAATCAAAATTTGATGACGCTAATTTTTCCATCCGATAATCCGCCGATATATCAAGAACGATTGATCGCGTGCATCGAGCCTGTGTCTCTTCAGGTATCTCCCTTTCCTCGTCTACTTTTTTTTGTAACAGACGTGGAATTTTGGAATACAGAAGATTGGGAGTTACATCGACTACTAAGATCGAACGTTGAAAAACTGCACTTTTGCTGCAACGTTCGAGAAAGCTTAGAAAAATCTAGAAAACAGTGGTTCTCGAAAGTACGTAGAATCTGAGCACTTAGGCATCGCGGACAACTTTTCTATCCATATCGTGCGCGTTATGCAAAACGTGTGTACTTATCGTAAGAACTAATCCGCGAGTTAAGCAAAAACCTCTAATTTCCAGGCGCGGAAAAGCGATAACAAGACGACCGGCCACTTCCGCTCGATGGACTCTGCCGTGAACTCTACGCGTACTTAAATCAGCCGAGGGTGACACTCGAGAAAGCTCGTGCTTCCTCGCCCGACAGAGGGAAAGAGCTCTCAAAATCCGATTAAGGGCGAAGAAATCAAACAATCGCGATCGCCTAACGTAGCCGTGAAATTCAGTGACGGGAAAACAGAGAGAGGGAGGGAGAGAGAGAAGAGGAACAAAGGAACGGAGAGAAAGTGGCAGAACCGAGCCAGGGCGAGGATGATTTAAGCACGGAGAGGATTAGCGCGCGTTCGTCCAATTGGTTTATGGTTTCACGCTCTTCAGCGGCAATAAATAAGCGTCGAAGCGTTCAAGCAGGCCGAAGAGCGTCGAACGTTCAAGCGAAGGTCGGGGAGACAAGAAAGAGAAAAAGGTGAATAATCACAGGAGGGTAAAAAGGAAGGCCAACTCGGTGGTGCGCCTCCTCCGGCTACCTTTATTACCAAGGTCAAGTATTTCGGTGGCTGCCTCCTCGATTCCATCCCCGGGTTTTCCCGGGATTCGTTCTTCCTCCGTGGGACACCTGCCCCTCGCCAGACACCGAGAAACGCTGTGCACAGGTTTAAATCTTAAACACCGGATAACATCGGGTCGGCTAATTCTCTGCTTCGAAAGAGAACCCAGCGCACCCGAGTGTAACGGTCCAGCCTTAAGTCGTTTGGAGAAGCTTATTGTATTTGAAAAGGTACATCGCTGTCATTAGAAGCATCGAGACCGCCTGAAGTTGAAATACGAGTTCCGCTAATAACCCGATATTGTGTACCAACAAAATTTCTATTCCAAAGGAATATCTCTATCTGGTGAGGTCGGCCGCTGCTCACGTTCCACTGTTTGTCCAACGAATTTCGGTATTTTCTTAGCAACGTGTCCCGTCGTTGCGTGGAAGTTTTACGAACGATTAACTTGTCCACAAGGACGAACTGTTGGAAATGGAAAAACACCAACGGACACGGTTTTGTCGGCGTCGAACATTCGCCCAACAACGAGCAAATTTTCGAACGTGTACGACGTTCGGATGATAGCACGCAGGACAAATTCGTCGTATAATCACCGCCGACGAATAGGCCGGCCAATAACTCGAGGAAATAGCGCCGACTGCCTTTTTGCAATAGTTGTCCGTGACGCCTGATATCGTCTAATTGCTAGACCACTGGACGCGGATAAACGTAATTTCCGTTATAAGCGATTACGATAGTTTTTCCAGGTTACCGAGGGGAGAAACAGCTTTACGGCTCGTTAGTCGGTCGTACAGCTCTTATAATGCATCATCGGCAAATTCGGAATCAAGCGTGTAAACAGACCGGGTCGAGACTGTTCACAAACACGAGAACAAAACAGGAGGGACGGCGTGCGCATAACGCGCGTCGATTCCTACGGCTCCGCGTAATAACCCAATTAGCGGTGTTGAGCCTGTTCGCGGTAGATCGATGTAACGCACGGAGACAAACAATTGGCGAAAAGCGGCGTAATTCGCGCCTATCTAAATCTCCTAGGAACGCGCGCGCTTCTCCCTTCACCAACTGGATACCTACCTAATTTCTTCCATCTATCGTTCTCATCTGACATTCGCCATATCCATGTACAGCGCTCTACGCTACGTTGTCTCGCGTTCTATCTATACCGACGTATCAACGAGTGTCATGAATTAATGACAACGAAGGTAACCCTTGCCGGTGTTTCTTCGCGGGAAAAATCGAGCGATATCGACGAAACGTCGGGGCAACGCGACTCCGTTGGAACGCGACCGCGACAATCCGGTGACTACGCTGTGTTTCTCCGTGTGTCTGTCTTCTGCTCGAAGCGACAAGCAGTCGATAAATCGATGGTAGAGCAGGTAGGTATACCGTTCCGATACATACCAACCGAAAAGTTTTGCCCGTTCTCTGCTCGGCCGGTGGCCATGAGGTCGATCGCACACGCGATTCGCGGGCGACCAGTTTCCACCGGGGAGGCGTAGTTACACGAAGAGAGAGAAAGAAAGAGAGAGAGAGAGAGGAAGAAGAAGCGTATACACAGGCGTGTTCCTCGTCTGTTGGTTCCTCACGGCCTGCACGCCGCTGTCTGAGGGAACGACGACGTAGAAGAAGAAGCAGAAGAAGAAGCAGAAGAAGAAGCAGAAGAAGAAGAAGCAGAAGAAGAAGAAGAAGCAGAAGCAGAAGAAGAAGAAGAAGAAGAAGAAGAGTCTGGTAGCAGGGTCTCCGTGGCATGAAGGGACTGCAGAGAGAAGGAATGTTGTTGTTGTGCCGGGAGGCGGTTGCATCGGGGAGGCGGTGGAGTGCAACGGCGCGACCGGCGGCGTGGATCAAGCGGCGGAAGAGGGACAAGGAGCGACAGACGATGCAACGCGATGGAGCAAGAGGGAGAAGGATTCGACGGGGAAGAGACGAGGCGGAGTGGGGGGTAGTTTGGCGTTCGAGGCGCAAGAGGGGCGGCAAAGTCAATGCACCGCAGGGGAATGCAACGCGCCGCGCCAAGCAATACACAGAGTCTACTACGTCAGAGTGCATTCTACCGCACTTTACGACTACGTCGTCGCCGGTCTTGCCTACTATACGCGACTGCGTCTTTTTCTGGCATAGGCTTTTCTCTGAATTTCCCCCCTCCCCCATCCTCTTAGCAGGATAACGTCTTTGCGCACATGGAGCAGAGACGCGGTTCGTCGCGGTCCAATGTTTTCGATCAATTTTTCCGCGAGGCTGCGGCTTTTTTTTTTTTACCTTCTCGGCACGTTCTATTTCGGTGGATTTAGGCTGAGGTCGATGACACCGTACTATCGATAACGCGCGTGTACTTTCAAAGCAGAAGATCGTTAATTGGTATTGTTTCGTGGCCAGGTATCGGAGTACGCGTGTACTTTTTGTTCGTCCTCTCTGAAATTATTTAATAAAGGCAAACATTCGGCCGTAATTCCTTTCGCGTAGATGTTAACCTACGCGACAAGCAGGCAGTTTGTAAACATCGTGATATCTACAATACGCGTGAAGATTATTTACAGATGGAACGATTAGCTTCTGACGAGAACAACGAGAGTTCTACTTCGTGATTTCGAACGCGTAGCTACACCGTGGGAACGATACAACATGGTGGTAGGGAATCGCTGGCGTACGAGTAAAACGCGAACAATTCGCAAACGCAGTTGCTGCCATATTCGTCGTACAGATCGCTAGGTGGTTCGCGATCTTAGTTTCTCGATATTGAAAATTCCCGAAGGAAAGGAACCTCGCACACCGAATACTCGGTCCAACGAGCGGCATTTAAAAACCGAAACTTGCGCTTGCACGAGACTCGCTCCTAGGCGAAGTTGCTTTCCCACGAGTCACGGGGGCCGAGCTCGAAAGCGAGCGCGTTGCGGCGAGGCAGAACGGCGCAAAGCTGAAGCCGGTGCGCTATCGCTTCTCGGAAGCAATGCATCACGGGACGATGCATACCAAGGCGGCGCGTGTTACGAGTCGACTCGAATCGAGTTCTCTCGCTAAACAGGACAGGGTAAAAAGCCGGAGGCGGAGGTAGGAAGAGAGAAGGTCGTGGCGGAGGTGGAAAAAGGAACGGGCTGAGAGAACGAGGAGTACAGAAACGCTTAAATGCGGGCCCTGGTTGCGTGGCGTGTAAAGCGATAAAGAAAACTCGGGCCACGACGTTCCCCGACTTTTGTCGGCCTGTAAACAACCGGCCACCGTATCGATCTGACGTGACACACACGTTTCTATGCTCCGGAAACCGAACGATTTCTGTACACCGCTGTCGGGTTACGTGCTCGTCCACTACTCCGTTTCTTTATTTCCCCGAGTCGTTTTTTTCTCCCCCTCCGAGGAGATCCGACGTTTTCCCCTTGCAGGAAATGACACGCGAGTCACGCGGCGGAAACGGCCGCGTAAGAACTGGGAACGCAAGCAGAAGTAGCTTCCGAACGGTATACACGTTCGTGCTTTTGCGCGGGGAAATCGAAGAGCGAAATATCAAATCCACCCGAGAAACAAGTAATTCGTTGGAATCGTTCGAGGGGAAAAGAGATATCTACGCGCGCGCGATAGATAGCAACGACCTCGAAAGCACGCGGCTTGCCGCGTCCCACGTACGCACGCCCGCGCGACCCGCGAAATTACACAACAGCGGAAAAAGAGCAAAGGCGGACAGACACCGCGTTCCGTCGTTCTAATCCCTCTGCGTGCGCCACACGGTTCTCTGTCGTCCGTCCGTGCTCGTTTCTTTTTTGCTTATCGACTATTCCACGATTACCGAGGAAATCGAGCGAGAGGAACGAGGTAAAGAAAAGTCAACGCGGGCAATCTAAAAAACGCGCGCGTATTCGAGCACGCGGCACGACCAACAACTGGCGGCGTGTGGTCGTCGTTCGTGCAGTTCAGTCACTCTTGGCCGTTCGCACCGTACCCTGTTGTCCCTCTCTCCTTCTGGGTCCCACATACGCGTTCCCTTGCCTCCGCGGCCGCCGGACCCCACCCCCTGCCGCCGCGCGTACGTTTTCTTTCTCTTGCGCGTTGGTTCGCGATCGCGAATATCGGTGTACGTGATCGCACACGCCGCGCCGGTGTGCCGTGGAACGGCGTGTCCGTGTGCCGTTCGTTCTTGGACAGCGGCGCGAAAGAGATCGGCTCGAGTACAAAGTCCATATACGTAGGTGAAGTAGTGTGCGCGTGCGTGACACGTACGTGTGAGGGAACGCTAGAGTAGGAAGGGAGGCACAGCGTGAGTAGCGTGTGTACGCGCGGCGGGCTGCGCATGCGCGGCGCGGACCTCGAGAGGCGCACTGAATGAAGCCCCCCACCAGCGCCACCCGACGACCACGCACACACCGTATATACGCGACCGTGCGCGTCGCCGCCGCTGTTACACGATGCGGCTGCCGAGCAGGATAAAGCCCCGTGGTGTTTGCTCGGCCGTGGCTTCCAACTTTGTCGAATTCGACTGGCGCCTACCTACGGCCTTCTCGCTCGATAAGAACGTCGCTTTTGTGGAATTTGTCGGCCATTGAATCCGTTGCTCGCATTGCCTTTTAATTAGACGAATCAACGCAGGCGGATACGGATTTCAATCTCGGCAAACGAGGCCACGACGTGGCCAATTTTTAATCTTCCACGTAGAACGACGTACGTCTCATATTTTTAGTTTGCCAAAGCGCAAGTTTTGCTGTTCGATCGGACGGACGTATTTTTACGGACGAACAGTTCGTAAATGTTTTATTGGACCGCGAAAACAATTCCGTTTCTATCGTGCAAGAGCAACGTGGTCTCTCGTAGCGATTTCTAGCTGGATTTCGCACGGGCCGAGGATCGAATTTCATTGGCCCGCATCCGCGGCGCGCACAGGCGAACGTCCCGCTCGGCCAGAGAACCGTCGACGACGCTCGGTGTCTGTATTACTACCACCGCCGCGTCGCCTTCCTCCTTTGGCGCGACGCGGCGGTGTGTCGAGACGAGGCGCTACGAGAGGAAATTAGAAATTTGCTCGGCGGAGATGGTTGTAGGATTGTTATTTGATTCGTTACTGCGGGTTCTGCCGAGTAATTGCGCAGCAAGCCCCCAGACTCGGAACAATAGCGTAGAAGCGGAGGACTCGAGGCACGCAGCTCGTCGAAAAAAGAAACGGTATTGGCCGCCGCGCCGGAAATATCTGCCCCAAGGCGATATCCCATTGTTCTCTGCGCGCTAAAAACAACCGCGTGTAACTAATTAACGAAACGAACGCACGTGGGCGGCCACGCAACTTCCACAAATCCGACGAACGCTACGTATCGAGGCGAAAGTCCGGTAGAAAACCTCGTCATCTACGCTGTACGGACATTCTCCAAACTCAAAAGCATTTTATCATTCGCCATCGTACGCGACGTGACTCTCTCCAGCGAATGCACTTTACAGAAGTTACGCGTTTCCCGATAATTGGACGTTGAAACGTTGATATTTACGTAACGACGTTGCTACTGAAATTAGGAAATTTAGGACGAAAGGCGAAGTTCGCCTGGAACGCTTAAATCTCGATATCTCGTTCTCTATGAAAACGATCTTGAAAAATTGTTTCGTGGTATCAAAACAACGCACACAGCACTCCCAGTATGCGCCACGCAAGGATGCACGGAAGAAGACGTGCACGAACACGCTCGTAGAGCGTCGGGTTTGGCCATCGGCCGACATATGCCGGCTGCCGTGCGTGCAGCTGCTATATCGTCCTTTGGGTTTGGGTCGGTGGGTGACACGTTTCGCTCGTTGTGCACGGCTGGTACACACGCGGCAGCCAATGGGTATTGATTTGTGGAGTGAACGCACCGCACCCCCTCCCCTCTCGTCGCTTTCAACCCCTCTCTGTTTCACGATGGCTCTGCCACGGCGCGTCGGCTCGCCGCTAAACAGGCTGGTCCGCGCGCGTACACGCTCTCCGCTTCCCTATAGAGAGCAGATACACGCACGAATTCCGCACACACGGTCGCATACACAATTACGGCGGCTTAGGTACACCCCCCTTTCAGGGAGCCCCCGATGACCGCGCGAGCGCGTACATACAGCGCGCAGTGTCCCACCCTCCGTTTGGTTCAGAGACCGCTTCCCACCGGAGCACCCCATCTACCACTGCTGCACGGGGGGTTGACTGCATCCTTTGGGTGGGTCAGGGCCAGAGAGACGAAGAATCGCGGCCGGATTCGGCTAGGTCGAAGGGACGAGCGGAAGAAGAGTTCGTCAAACCTGGCGAGAGATTCAGCGAGTACGCGTGTGTGCGTGAGTATTGGCTGCGTTGACGCACACCCTTCGCGAGGCTACACCGTGGATCCAGGAAATTCCTGCGTTTCGAGGAATGCCGGCGATCGTGGAATTCTCGACGTGAAACGCGACTGCGGTTACAACCCCGGCGAGAATGTCGTTGCTCGTTATGAGTGGCCGGATCGATGGAATCTTAATTTAGGGCTGTATTTCCATTGCCCTGCGGATCGATACTTCGCAGCTAGCCATGGGAAAATACCAAAAGAAAAGAAAAGAGAAAAGAAATGGATGAGAAAGAGAGGAAAACGAACCGATAGGAGAAACACGGTTCGAGATGTTGTTACACGAGATACGACAGAAAAAGGGAACCGAGTATAAAGAAGAAAGGAACATTAAGTAAAGAGAACGCAGAATTCTGGTCACCTTGGTGGCAAGGTAGCGCATACCACAAGCTTCTCCATATAGAGTCAAGAGAGAACGTACGGGTCCGTGGCGAGCGCAAGGACACGGTCCAAACACACGGAGCGAAGGGGTGAACGTTCGCACGGGGGTGGAGTAATGAAAGAAACGGGTGGGGCGGGGCGTGGGGATGGAAGGTCGACGACGGGCGACGATGGGAACGACGAACGGTGCCGCTGAACCGTCGAGGGGATAAAGGATACACGGCCAAGCGCGCAGGAGTAGAGTAGCGAAGCCTTTCTTTCTCTTTCTCTGTTGCGGACACAGAGAGACGAGTGCAGCGTCCCAGGAAGGAGAGGAAGAAGAAGCGACGAAGAAAAAGGTGGAGAGAAGGGGTGTAGAAGAAGAACGCGCCAGGGGACGGGAGAAACACGCGTGCGCGCGCGCGAGCACGACCGAAGTAAACAAGTGGAAGCAATGGAACGGGACGAGCACCGGTCAGTGCGCTGCATTTGGTGCATTCCTGTAGTCTGCGCCGCTGCGGCTCGCGATGGAGAAAGCAGGAGAGCCAGCAAGCCGGAGAACGTTGGACGGAGACGGTAGAGAAGGAAGAAGACGCGAGAGAAGAGAACGTACGAGAGAGGCTGCAGCGTCAAGGGGAAAGGAGAAAGAGCGACGAAGCTCTGCAACGCGGCACGCCACTTTGGACCGACGGACGCAAACCGCATTCCCGGCCGTGACCTTCGCTAGGACATCGCCACTGCCCCCACCCCCACTCGACACACACCACTCTCTACCCCTTCCACGTTGCACCCCCTGGCCCCCGGCCGTCGCCGCGTTTCTGATCCTCGCCGCCCCTCCCGTCGATGGTAATCGTCTTTCTTTCTTTCTTTCCCTCCTTCTTTCTCTCCCTTCTGCGCGCTCTGCCTCCCTCCTCTGCCTGTATCTTCGTCTCGTTTCATAGGAAGTCTCTCGCTCGTACTAATCGCCAGATCACAGCGAGAAGAACGTGGAACCGCGCAGCATCCCATGGACAACGTCGCCTCTTTCTCTCTATCGGTCGTTTCCCACCCTGTGCAGTCCGATAGTCGACGAACTCTCCCGTTTGCTCGCGAGTTTCCCTCCGCCAGTAGTAGCTGGCCTTCCGCCGCGACCCTCGAGGTGCCGCACTTTTTCCCTACAGGACTCGTTGTCTTGGTCGGGCGGCGCCCTCCTACCGCATCCAAGTATTCGACTCACTTTGGTGGAACTCTAAATCCGTTGGTGACGAGAACTGCGCGAATGATATGATTCACGGGGCTATAAATAGGGCTGGGGAAAATCGCGGGCGAAAGTCGAGCCGAACCGTTTGCAAACGCGGCAATCAGCTAGAGTAGGGCTGCGAACGGTGAAAATTTGCGACTTGAAAATTCGATGCGAGAAGCGGACCGTTTGCGTATTAAGATTTCTCAAAGGATCGTTCGATGTAATTATCGAATTGTAAACTACCAATCCGTAAAGTAGTAGCTGTACGCTTGCTGACAGTAGCACAGCTATAGACTGGCAGAGTCCCGTGAGAAACTGTCATCAGGACGATTTCTCCGATTTGCCCACGGTCTAACGAAACGATCTCTCTCTCTCTCTCTCTCTCTCTCTCTCTCTCAAGACTTTAAACGCATTCTTGCTTACAAACCGCGAACGAGATTACAGGATCTAGCGGAACCGAGTGGCGGCGTGTCACGGATCTTCAGGAAAGCCAGGACGGAAGAACGTCGGAGGCCACTTCAGAGGGGCCGTTTTAATTTCCTGCCACGGCGAGAAGCCAAAGACTGCGGGACACGGAACGCTGTCTAACCGAGCGCGCCACGAGGGAGATTCCAGCGTGCCGCGAGCAAACAAGGGAAGCGAACAGAAGAGCAGCGAAATACGGGAAGAAGAAGCGAAAGAAGAGGAAACACGCGGTACAAAGGGGAGAGAGTGTGGGAGTGGAAGCAAGCAAGGGCACGGCCCTGAAGAATTTCAGAGTCCTCTCTCGGCCGCTCTTTCTCTAATTTACGAGCGGTCGCCCTGAATTCGAGCAAATATTTGTCCAGCGCGTCCGACTAACGGGTGTATATGAGAGAAATGAAAAAGAGGGGCGGGAGAGGGGGCAGGGAGAGGCAGAGGCAGAGGCGAGAGACACGTAGGATCGAAACGAGAGAGAAAACGGGCAGTAGAGACACACGCGGGAGGAGAGAGCATCATTCATAGTTTCTCGAAAAGCGTTCCCTTCACCGTTCCTCTACTCTTCGACGAATATTTTCCTCCTCTCCCCTGTCGCACCTTATATACCTGTCATACCTCTCTCTCTTTCTCTCTCTCTGCCTGCCTGGGCTCTCTCTAGAACCAGCGTTCCATCCATCGACCTTGCATTTCGAGGTCCAAAGACTCTTTGAAGGAGGCCGCCTAGAGTCTAGCCGGAAGCACCTACTGGAAAGTATTCATCCGAGAGGGAAGAAGAAGGCGAGAAACCGAGTACCTGGAAGTCGTGTTAACACGCGCTGCTGGACGCTACAAGCCGCTCCAATTAGCATCTTCTTTTTCTCCTTCGACTTCTTTCGCCTTCTCCTCGCGCCTGACTCCGCGGCTTCCTTTTCAGCCGACTCACACACGACCGACGACGAGCACCTGTTGAACGGACCCCGAGAACTCCTGCTCTCCCTCCCTGCGCCGCCTCCGAGACACCGTCGATAGCCTCTGCCAGGTGTTCCGATACGGATTCTAATCGTTCTCTAGCCGCTACAGGACATAGGAATAAGTGATGTTTCTGTCATGGCGAACGATATCGCGTAGTCGTAGATAATTGATGGTTTGCGGTGGATAAACGTTTCTGAAGAAACGGTCGCATCAATGTCGATGACAAATTCATGCAGTGTCATCTATCGTATCGCTTGATAGTTTCAACACTGTGCTATACCAGCATGCATGCATTTCCTGCGTTCTACTTTACACAGGCCGTTTTATACGCCGCTGTTACGAGAACTGCACGACGAGTCGTGGACAGTTAACCTTAAGGGAGTCTCAAAAATTCCATTACCACGGCTCCGATTGCACCACGGAATAATGCAGTCCCAATCACGCTCGCGCGATCCGCAATCATAGTCCGTGCTTGTTAATTGAATTTCAAAAGATTCGATTTATCGGCCACGTCTCCGAGCAGGCAGAAGGCTGCAATTTTTCAAGTAACCGTTACTCCGCCGGATTCGATTTACGGCTGGTTACGTAATCGTCTATCTACGAATACGAGGGACGTTCGAGGAATCCCATTTTTTCAATTGCTCGACGACAGTTTCGCCTTTTAGAAAGGAACGTGAACGAAGAGGAAGAATGCGCGCGGCGTTTTCCGGCAATTGACGCGTCAATTCGCGCCGGCTGCATCCAGCAACGGCTAGTTTCGCCGCTTCCGCCGGGGTGCCAAGCATTTTTATAGTTGGCTTGGAAGGGAAAAAAGGAAGAGAAAAAAGAAATAAAAGAAGAGAAGCGGACGGGCTCGTAAGCAACGCGGAGCAGTCCACCGGACGGACCCCTCTCGTTGCACGGCCGGCCCGCTCCTGCTGAGCGAAATACGCCGGCATCCAAATAATTCGGGATACGCTCGTGTGAGATATGAATGAGAGGAGTGGGTACGGCGTGGTGTTGTTTACTGTCTGGCAGGAACGGAGTAGAAGAAGAAGCATCCGCGTGCACCGACGAAAAACGAAGAGACGAACACGGGGTGGCGAAGAAGACGAAGACGAAGAAAACGGGGAAGAAGGGGAAGGAGAAGAAGCGAGAGAGAAGAGAGATGCAGAGGGAGAGGGAGAGGGAGAGGGAGAGAGAGAGAATACAGAGTCGAGTGGTATAAGAGAATGTGAACGGGAGAGAGGAAGAAGGACGAAGAGCGGAGGGGAACCTGGTACGAGGACGGGGACCGGGCCCAGGATTCGAAGAAAGAAGAAACGGGGAGTCAACGACCCAACGAGAAGTGCCGTCTCTCTGCGTTAAGGCGCGCTCGAAACTCTCTACCTCTCTGCTCTCTTTCTCGCTCACTCTCTCTCTCTCTCTCTCTCTCTCTCTCTTTCTCTCCATCTTGAATCCGCGCAAAGACCTCCGCTATTGCGGATTGATACGGGATCAAGGCCGTTTGCCTTGCGGAATTCCATTGCCTGTGCGCCTCGTACAGGTGGTAGAACCTGATAAACGCGAACGACCAAGAAGTATCTTCTTCAGGGTTCTTCTAATTTTGTTCTTTGCAATCGATTCCAAGGAAGAGTAAATAAAGGTTGAAGGACCTTGTTACTTCGAAGCGAGACGTGCACGTTATCGAACGACAGAGCGGAGGAGAGGCCGTGATCGAATGAAAATGAACGCGCGTTGCAACAACGATAAATCACGATAGATCTGCAACGATCTAACAAGGCCGTTGGATTACGTCAGTGTCGCCGCTAGAAAGGAAAATACCACGGCTGTCGGCAGGTTTCACGCCGCCACCGAGCGCTTCTGACCCGTGTAAACGAAGTCAACGACGATCTACGCCTATTTTCTACTCCAGAAAGTTCCGCTTAACCATCGCACGCTGGTATACACACGTCCGGCGAGAAATTTCCTATTCGATTCTCTTCGACGATACCTAGAACGCTATACTCGACCGGATACGTGGAAAACGTTCCTCCGCGACGATTCCAGTCGAATACGAAAGGCGCACGCGCGGCCGAGAAACCGCCGCCGCCGCCGCCTCTTCCTTCGAATCCTATGAATGATTGTCGTTGTCGCGGTGTGGTCGTCAATCTCTTGACGTCACGGCAGCAGCGGCGGCGGCGACGGTCGTGTTACGACCGTGCGACCGTTATGTGACCGATTGGCACACGACTGCCGCGCCGACTGCTAGCACCTGTCTACGCGACTCTCCTGCTTTCCCATGCTGTCCGGATTCGCTAGAGGTGTCCCGTGTCTCGCGCGAATACCACTCGAAATTAACATTCTAGACGCTTCTAGCCTCACCACCGTTCCTGGTAGCCACCGTTTCACCGCGCAATTTTTCATTTCCTGCTAATCCTTTCCCCGCTATTTCTTCCCCGCGTTTCCATCGAAAATTCCATCCTATTTACGCGGAAAAATAAAATACGGATCAGTCCGGGTCGTGGTTCGCGCCTTCGATGCAAAGCGTCGTCGTATATACGAGCGAAGGTTGCTACGTACGAGCGACGCGACCGATTATTTCGCCAGCGAGCCAGAGCGTGTGCGTTGTTGATCGACGACGACGTAGGGCGTCACGCCGGCGAAAAAATTCCAAATCGGCGCGCTTAAAGACACGCCAGTTTCGGCGAGTGGGATTGATATGGAGATTAAAGGGAGGGGTGGGGTCTGCGAGCGAGAGATCGGTCGGCGACCGAGTGAGCGAGATAGAAAGGGACGTGTGCGAGCGAGAGGAGCGTTTCGAAAGAGGAACGGAGACGTCGTGAGAGAGGGGAGAGAAGGAAAGAACCAAATATATATATATATATATATATATATATATATATATATATACACACACACACAGGCGCACATACATATACATATATATATGTATATATATATAACGAGAGAAAAAGAGAAACAGACAGAGAGAGAGAGAGAGAGAGAGAGAGAGAGAGAAAGAGAGAGAGTGAGAACGGGGTAAGGGGAGGACAAGAGGGTCAGTAGCTCTGCGTTCTCATGCATTCCGCTCTGTCATGGCGGCCAGCGACTCAGACACGCTTCGTCTGTCCTCGTTGTGCATGCACTCCGGGGGCAACGTGCAGTTCGTCCTCGTTGCACACGGCTAAAGAGGAAAGAGAAGCGAAAGGAAGGGGTGCCAGAGGAAGAAGAGGCCTGTGTGGGGAGATGGCAAAAGACGGTAGGAATGGGGGTGGGGTAGGGAAAAACGGAGGGGAGCGCCCACTGCGTTAAATGCTCCACGGCGAAGGCGCGCGCGTTCTCTCGCCGTACTTCGGGCCCCCTTTTCCTCGCCGAGGCCCTTCTGCGTCGCGACGTAAACAAGCCAGGGCCACGCCGCGCTCTCTCTCTCTCCCTCTCGCTCGCTCGCTCTCATCGCCCGATACCAAGCAGCGCGTCAACGTCCGCCGTGTCGCGTACGGCTCGAATTTCTCGCCATATCTATGAGAGAATTTCATCGAAATTTTGCCATCGTCGTCGATTCTCACACTCTCGAACGTTACGGCCGACAGAGCCAATTTTTCTCGATTTAGTTAATCAACAGTTGCTTCACCCGCGAACGAGACATCGCTGGCCACGTTTACGAACGTTCGCGCGTTTACGCGCTATTCAAAAGCGCGCGTAACATATACAGATATATAAAACTACCAAACGAACAACCTACTCAACTTACAAGAAGCAAAGTTCCAGTCGTTTCGCTATCTCGATAAAGGTACGAACGCGTACGAAACGTTCAGTCCAGCGATATCACAGTACTGAAGTATAAAACGTAATGTAACGAAATAATGTAACGCGATGCAAACGAAACAGGGCCGCGCATAGAAAAGATCGCGGTACTGAGATTGTTCGATGGTGTACCGCGACCGAGTACCTGGACACGATCGACCGAAACGGGACACTGACTCGTAGCGACGACTTAGACTTACAAACCGCGCCCTGACGTTGCAGAGCTTGCGAGGCGCGAGTTGCAGCGAACGGTTTACGATCCTCGTTCGAAGAGCGCCAAAGATCACGGAGACAGTGGCTAGAGAGCGGAGAAAGGGACAAAAGGGGACGAAAAGAGAGGATACGTTCGGGCGAGAAGCGCGAAATAATTCAGCGATCAAACGCAGCCGCGGGACCATTACGCGAGAAGCGAGAGGCGGACTCGCGCGGGACGGCCAGCAGCCGTAAACACGACGTGGCGCGACGCTTTTATTGCCGACACGCTAACCACGATCGCGTATTTAATCAGCCCGGGCTTTGTTGGACCGAAATACCCGCGCGAGTGGCCATTTTTGAGCGACGCGATTCCGAGAAACGCCGCGCCACCGCGTCGAAATCGATCGTAAATCGCGGTCATCTCCTTACCGTTCTTTCGAAGCGAATACATAGAACGCTTTCGTCCGATCTAGCGCAGCACGATCTTGCGATTCTCCTTGACTCTATGCAACAGGAAATCAACGTTACATCCCGATGAAAATGAAGATACAGGACAGTTTTTAGATATTTGGTCTGGACGTTCGATGTAACGTTACCGCTACACCTTTGGCGTGTGACACGCGACGTAAACCGACTTAAAATCGAGCCGAATCGATTGGCGTTGTCGAACGCGCCATAACAAATCCACCATACGTACAACAAATGTTCGTAGCAACAATGTTTCGCGCTTTTCAGGACGAAACACCTGTACCTCTCTGTGATGCAAAAGATACGATCTCAACGTGGCTGTGCCTGCTTATTGCCGCGAGTAGCCTTCGTTCTGGCGTTTAGGAGAAGGCACTTTTGAAAAGGGCGACCGAAAATGAGGAAGAAGCCGATTGGAAACGATTGTTGAAACGATAGGAAAGACGCGGAAGAATAAACGAAAGAGGTAGATAGAGCGAGAAGAAATCGAAAGGAAAGAGAACGAGCAGGGAAGCCGAGTGGATATCCTCGCTCGGTAACGTGGGTACTATCGTATATCTTCCCACAGGAGGGCGGGAACGTCGTCTCGTAAGGGGAGACGGCAGAAGGGCGAGAAGGGTGCCACTAACGCGCGACCGCCGACAATAATGCGGAGAAAGGGCACATGAATGCCTCGTGTTTGCACATGCGCGGGAGCGATGAACTTGAGAAGAAGGTCTTGCCTTCGCTTCGCCTCATCCAGCCTTCCAGGACACTTGGTCCCAGCTTGTTTTCGACGTCCTGCCACTTTCTCACATTTCCCATGAAACAGACACAGATATATAAATGAACAAGATGAAGAAGCTTGCGAACATATCGTAGAAATAATTTTCTCGGTTCGATGGAACGCGGGGCTCGAGTATCGACAGCCACGCGAACAAAGCCACGAAAGTGTCGCCGTTCTTGTCCCGAGCAGGCACGAAACACGGCGGTCGGGGCTGCAGCGGTCAACTTCGAAGACTACATTCCACCGGTACCTGTCCTTAACTCAGCCTCCTACAGTTCGCGTTCGCTGCGATCGACCCACTCTAACCATAATAGCACGCGTGCACACGGTCGTGTATCGTGGCCGATGCCTGCCGACGAGAAGATCGAGATCGGTGAGAAGGCGCATGCAACGCAGGAAACGCATATACCGCTTCCTCGTGCGATTTTATTTCGCTGCTCCCTTTCGTCCCATTTTTGCGCGAATAATTTTCACGCCACGTCACGAATAAAATAATCGGCGACGCGCGTAACTCGTTGGGAAATACCTGCACGGCGAATGGAACAAATACGGTGAAGCGGTAAAACGAAAATGGCAGGCATCGGGTATTCAGGAATGCGATAAACACGATGATGCAGAGGCTGCACTCGGATGTGCGCTCGCTCGCGCGCAGCTGCCATTGAAAGCAACCGTCCGAGACGTGATTATTCATACGTTACGCAAGAAGTTATATTTACAGCGTTGAAACGACGGCTTCGCGTTCCGTTCGATCGTAGCCTAACGCGATCGACCCCGAAATCGCTCTCTCTCTCTCTCTCCCCCCCCCTCTCTCTCTTCGATATTTGACAAAAACGACAAGCAGAAAAATGGTGTAGGGCGCTGCCTTGTCGGAAATGAGAACCGCTGATGCGCGGCCGCTGTGGCTGCGCGGGCGTACGCTGCCACAGGAAATATGAATGTAACGCCGAAAATTCATTCATAATAAGATCTGGCTACTCGAATATACCGGGGGCGTGCTATTTGAATTTCGGATTACGGGTCCGGTCGTTAGCTGGCCGCGGAGAGGGGAGATTCGGCGGGGAGAGCGGGGGAAGGTTAACGAGATCCGCCGATAAATAACACGGTGGTTTTCCTAAATCGTGAGAATAATAATGGGCCGGTTAGGAGAGGCTTACGCGAGCGCAGTTCGAGTGGGCCGCGGTGTGTGTTCAACGTGTGGGATTCGATCGAGAATCTCTACAGAGGGACTCTAGCGAAGTCGTTGCGAAGACCGAGTGTAAAAGTATAAAACGCGAGCAACTGTGAAAAATACGAAGGAGAAATCGAAGAGAAACGGATACGGCTGCTACGAAGTTTCCTTCTTTCTCTGTATTCTATTTATCGCGGATAATCTGTGGGAAACTTGGCGACGCTGCGATCAATTTGCGCGCGTTAGATGGCCGATAAGGACAGAGTAAATATTTATTTATACGTCTAAATATGTATAGGTGCGTGCGAGTACGTACTCCTTGTCGTGATGTTCTTCGTATCGACGGATAGTAACGCAGCGAACTCGCTCGATGGTCGTGACGTTTGCTCACTTTCTTTTTTCCCTTGGTTCACGTTTCCTCGAACGAACGGTAATATATCCGTGGCGTGCTTGCTTCCCGTATGGGCCATCGAACTTGCAACGCACTGTAGAGGAGGAGCCGGGGCCCGTATTATGGGAACACACACGCCTGAACACGTGTGTCTCACTTCCTGCGGCGGGCCGGAAGTCTCTATAGTACTATGGCGCACCGTAGTGTAGCGTGACCACGCTACAAGGGCCATTACTACCTCAATGGCAAAAAGAATGGTCCAATTACCGGTTAAAGCCACGTTGCTCGTCGTTACTCCTTTAATGCGTTTTTCGGGGGCGTGTGTACGCCTCCACTTTCCTCCCGCTGCTGCTTTTCCCTTTTTTCCTCCACCCTCGCGCGTCTAAGTCTCTTCGGTATTTTCTTCGCGCGGCCAAATTGCTCGTTGCGGCTCGTGCGTTTTCCTCGACGTCGCGACACGTTCGCCGCGTCGGAACGGCTTGCGCGTGCCCGTCTCTCGTTTCGACGAATTTCGCGACGGTGTTGCGTGAACGTTGAACGCGTGCACGTTGGAAACTCGCCGCGTGCCATAAATAAAAACGTTGTGGAGCGCGCGCGTAAGACGCGAAAAGAGAAACCGGTAGAGCGATTTCCGGCCAAAGGTTCCGCCATTGCGCCTACTTCTCGTTTTCGTTGTCTCGACAGCCCGATATCTTTCTTTCTCGACCTCACTTCGTTCTAGCGGAGCAACTGAATTTTCCTGCAGCCACGTGGTGCTTGGCAACGCGCGTGCCTTTTCCGGCCGCGTTCCTCCAACCACCATCGACGCACTCATAATACCGTATATATCCGTTTCCTCGTACCGAAGTGGCTCGGACGCTACCCTCTTTGTATACAAACAACACGGACCGTGTATTACTACATGCGACATGTGGGCCGAATTTCCTCGCCGAGTTCGCCCTTGACACCAACCGCACGGCGTGTTTATCCAGTGCGCGCAGGCCGACACTCGCGCACACGCGTATTCACCGCGTTCCACGATGGCCGTGTGTGGTGCGAAAGAACGAGAGACGGGAAAGTGGATCGACGAGACGAAGCACGGTCACGGTGAACACGACACGACCATACCGCGGCACGGCTCGTACCACACTGAGAGTGATCGCTGGCGCGTCACGCTCACGGCGATGCGCAGACGCGGGCTGCGCACACGCTGCTGCGCACGACGCGGCGGCAACCAGCCGCGATGCGCGCTCTCGCTCGCTAACACGCACTCACGCAGGCGCGATGCACGCACCCACACGAGCCTGCCTGCCTCTCTTCTACACACAAATACTCTGCTCGCTGCTTCTTTCTCTTTCTCGGCGTCTACGTATACGCGATGCGTTGCCGCGGGTGGTAGAGGTCCGTGAAAGAGCAGGGACGTGGCGAGGGAAGGGGAGAAGAAAGGGCGAGAGAGGGGACGAAACAGACCCGTTAGTTCTCAGAAGTGGACCGCCACCGCTCGCCGCCAAACAGACCTGTAACCACGTACCGACCGTGGTGGTTCTCTCTCGCTTGCCACCACCGGCGTGCTTGCTTTCGGACCTACTACTCTCCTCGCTACTCTTACGTGTCTCGTGACACGCGAGAAACACGGACGGAATTTGGTACTTCCACGATATGGAATTTTCGAAATTACCAACTCGAATCTTTTCGCTTCTGTCCTCCCCGTCGTTATTTCCATCGCGTCATGTCCCTCTTTCTCTGTTACTTGTCTACGCGTATGTTTTGTTCTATAGCGACGCGTTGGATATATATATATATATATATATATATATATCGCGTATATATATATATATATATATATATTTACGCGATAAACGGACAGGCGCGCGAGTTCTGTCGCAAGCTGACCGACCGACCGGCCATTGATTAGATACAAGTGTTTACTCGAGTGACGAACGCATACCGATGTCATGTGTTTTTCACAGAAAGCAGATGGAACGTCGGAGCAGCGAGGCCCGTAAATACACCGACGTCGATGAAATTGGGAGAAAAACCGGTTATCGCCTCTCTACGGGCGAGAAAGGAAAGAAAAAACGAAAGAAAGGTTACACACAAGCAGCGTGTGTGGGAAAGCATCGGATGCAGGCGGGAAGGGGGCGGTTTCGCCGAAACGCGACCTCGACTTTCGTCTAGTTTTTCTTACCGAGTAAAAGTGGCAAGCGCTGGCCGCTCGTACACCCATCGGGGATCGACATTTCCTTTCTTTCACGGAACGGGGGCAGCGTCGTGGGTGGTACACACCGCGTATAGCGTGCGCACCAACGAAATGAGAAAGTTGCCTCTCCTGCGATCTACAATTACGATGCTTCGTTACGAAAGAATATTCCCAAACTCTGCTACTGCGATTTTTCCTCCAATCGATCACGAACTTGTCGATAGAACGATCTTTCCGTAAAATAATACCTTTACCGAACATCGTGGCGGCGAAACGGAGCGACCCGACGACGATGACCGCTGGAAAGCGTAAAATTCTTTCGACCAAATTCCGGTGCAGAGGGATCGAGACGACGCTGGTTTCGTGCACGCGTCTCATTCCGTTCCTTTTCTCTCACGACGATCCCCGAGACACACACGGGCGGTCTAAGAACTGCAAGATTCATTAACGGTTCCTTGGCACGGAGGTGGGCACGCGTGTGTGTACACCGGCGTGCATTCCATCGGTCGCGCTCGTGTGAACGACCGTAAGGTGTACTTGTACACAGAGACACCGGGGAGGGAACAGAGATCCCGGAGATAGACGTCGAGTGTGTAAAAAGGAAAGAAACAGCAGAGATAGAGAAAAGAGTTATACGCGAGGAACGAGAGAAAAAGAGAGAGAAGCAACTAGCGTGTACATATTTGATGCGCACGGTTCGCCTGTGCTAGACGGCAGACCTTTTCTATCGTCATCATCGAGGTACGCGAGGAACGTACGAGAGTTATTAAGGTCAGTGGTGTAGCGACGATCGCGACGTATCCCGGAGATACACCGGTTACCGATTTCGTACGTACATTTAGATGTGTATATCTATATATACATGTGTCTGAGAGTAGCTGCGATTATTCGATAAAAGATTATCGCAGTTTCGCATAATCGGGTGCCACACCGTGTGTAGTTTCGAACTATAATCGATGCAACGGTAATTGAACGCACTGCGCCGCACGTAATCCGGTCCAAACTGATCGATTTACGGCAATAATAACGGTTATAAATAACGTAGACCTTTTGCTCGTGCAACGTTCCGATTGTTTCGCCATCGAGCCAATAGAAACGGCGCGGTCTAATGCAAAATAACGGCCGAGGAGACTCATTTCGGTTATTAATCGTAGTCGATTAATCTGTCGGATCGTTGTTCCACGTCGACGTCTCCATCGTGCGTTTTTTCTTCGATAATTGGAAACCGCGCGCATAAAAATTGATTTATCAATTTTATCGACTTTACGTTTTTTAAGTCTCGCGGTCTTTTTCTCTCCGTTATTATAGGCTTATCTTTTCGTATGCTTGGAGATGGGAGCAGAAAGTGGACCGCGAGACGCTTGAAATCTCATCCGCGAGATATAACTGGGATAAGCTAAGCCCGAAGGCGAAGCTAAAAGTTGCAACTTTGTCGTTACGGCTGATCGAACAGCGTGTCCAAACGATGTTGCCGACGATCGAAGCGGGAATTGCATGTAATTTGCGATCGCTGCGAACGGATCGGATCCCGCTTCGCCATCCAGACTTTAATAACTATTCGGCTCGTTTTAACCGTGCAATTTGCATCTCCGACAACAATATGGCATGGTAAACGTGACCACGCATCGCTGTCCGTTCCATTTCGCGTTCCAAAACGATACACGCGTGTATCCTCGTTATGCGCGCTACGTTGCGACGCCTATGCGAAGAGATCGCGGAGGCGCACCTAACCTATAAAGAGACACGGAAACGTGATGGAATGCGCGCGAACCGAACGCCTGCGTCACTCCGCATCACCGTTTCATCATTCGATACCTCTTTTCCATCCCACTATACCTCGGTTCTCCTTCTCCGATCAATTTCGGATCGTTAGACCATAATCTTTTTCTGACCTGTTTCATTAGATACTCTCTTTCCCATCCCACTGTACGATTATTTCTTCTTCTCCGATCAATGTCAAATCGTTCGATCTCTTTCAACTAGTTTCACCGGATACCTCTTTTCCCCTTCGCTGTACATTTTTCTAACTATCAGACGACAAATCAGTACATTTTGAATCTCCTTCGCATCTAACGAAAAATCTTCGTCAACTCGAATACGAAGACCGCGCTTTAAGAAGTACGATGGCGAGGTTAATTTCGAAAGGATCCGACATTCAAAGATTCGTTCGATTTGTAATCGAAATAAATGAAGAACGGCAAAGTGTCAAGGAAGTTAAATATATATATATATATACAACGAAGTATTTCAACTTCGAATTGCGTGCAGAACAAATTTGCTTCGTTTTTTCCCATAAAACAACGTTCGCTTGGAAATATCGGCAAATATTTTTCTACGCGCGAACGAGCCAACGAGGCGAGCTATCTCGCGCGAAAGGCGGTGCAAAACGAGCCGAAAATCGAGCAAGAACTTCGATGGCAGAGTCGCTGCTCTTGGTGAAAACGTGGTACGGCAGGGGAAGGTAGAAAATGAGAGAATAGGAAGCAGAAGAGAGAACGCGGAGAAAAGATTTATCCGTGGGATGCGTGACGACGAACGGAGAGAGATTCGCCCGATGAATCACTGCACCGCGAGCAGTCATGCTCCTTCTCTGGTGGTTTGTTCCCCCTTTCCGTTCCGCAGTTCTTCCACCTGACACGCCGGGGCACTCAAGGCAACAACGACACCCATCCGCGGCCAAAAGGCAAGACGAATGCCCGCTATCTTGGATTTCGTAACGGACGGTCGCCACGATATTTCTCGACGGTTGGTTGTTGTCGCTTCGCGCCTCTCGGCTTTGCTCGGCCGCGCGTGGTGCAGGTGACGCCGCGCCACCTCTTTGCTCGCGTAAATGGGACACGGCCGTTTCTGGCGCGCACGCAGCTCTTTATTTACGGAAAAGGGCAGCGGAGGAAGCGCGCTAACACGACCGCCAGTCGCCACGAAATCTATAAACGTTCGACGACCACTGTATCGTCAACGAGCGAGTCGAGTTTCAAGCGCGAGCCCAGATAAAGGGGCGAAAGCTCGCGCTAGAACGGAAGTCGAAGGCGTTCGCGTTCCAGCCGCTGTTACGAAATGTTATTTAACTCGTTCGAGCCTCGGCTCTTATTATAAGACGATCTCGGCAAGTTAGAACGGTTGCAGCTTCGGCGCAGTTACTCTTTGTTCCATTTGACCTACATCGTGTAATTAAGTTCTTTAATTATCCTTGAGAAGATTCGATTTTAAAAGACGAAGAACTTTTTAATTTTGTTATCTCGTCGGCATGTATACCTTCGCCCAAAAGCTTCAGCGTTATTAATAAAACTTGGGTATTTCTCGTTACGAACTTTAAATTATGCCTGTGTTTAAATTATCGAACCGAACGAGCAAAAATAACGATACGCGTAAACTGGATGCACAATCGTTCGCAATTGTCCGAAGACTCTCTAAGCGCCGGTCGGTGTACATGGTCGATTCTGACAGTGAAAGAGAACGAAATTTAAATGCACGTAGACTAAACTCGAAGCTCGGCCGTTCGTATTCGATAAATATAACACGTAAACCGATGTTGATGTCTGCCCGCGTTATTTATTCGCTGCCTATCGCTCCAATGCTACACAATGCGGTCTCATCGACACATTTTCGATAGCATCGATGATATCGATTTCTTTATAAGCCACATGGTGTGCCATCGAATGTTTCGAACGCAGCAGCAACACATACGCGGCGTCGTCAGTCTCCTCTCGGCTCGTGATTCGGAACGGGCCGCGGCGTTATCAGTTAAGAGAGGCCGTGTTGCTGTTGGAGGGAGGCGAACACGGATAGTAGAAGAAAACACAAAGAGAAAGAGAAAGAGAAAGAGAAAGGGGAGCGGCAGCAAGCAGCGATGGGTTGCACCCGCGGGGCCAATCACGACGACTCGTGGCGCCTTAATTGGTACTCGCACGCGTGGCTCAGGCTTAAGAGTCGCAGCGAGAAGCAGATGCATCCCAAGACGTTCACAACAGGAAATTCCTCCTCCCTCGCCGCTCCTCTTCTCACATTCCAGCTTCTACGCATATTTATGCGAGCCGTCCTTCCTTTCCATCTGACTTCTCCAGCCCTATGTATCTCTCCTCCTCCGCCCTTCTGTTTCCCTCCCTTTCTCCTTTTCCCCGTCCGTTGCCCGTGTATCCTTCTGGCCGTAACGCGCGTTGGCACGCACAAATAGATATCCTCGTGCGACGACGCGATCGCTGGCTGCTCGACGCGGACCGGGGGATTCGATGAATGGACCGAGCGCCGGACGAGGGTAGGGTTGGAAAAGAAGGGCGTCAATGAACCGAGAGTTGCGTGAGCGCAATTATCGTTCGTAGCACGAGCGATCGCAGCTTTCTCCTCTCTCTCCCTCTCTCTCTCTCTCTCTCTCTCTCTCTCTCTCTCTCTCTTGGAGGGACGCGGACGTGGTGAAAAAAGAGAGGGAACGTATACGAGATCCGAGAGAAGATTTCCAGTTGTACGTGAACGTATAGGGGTGTTTATCTCGTGCGAGCACGAGCTCCATCATTGGCGTGCACGACGGTTTCTTCTTCTTCCGACTCTGCTGGCATGCGAGACGATATTGCGATGACGCGGTTTCCGAGGTTGGGTAGGTTTTCGCGCGGCGATCGGGGAATAACCGTTCGAAGAAAACTCGCGTGCCTCTCAGACGCCAGATCCTGACGAGTTCCATTTCCTTTTTCTATCTCCGCTTCGTTATCCGTGCATATACGATCGGTACTTCAATGTCCAGAAACAAATAACTTACCGCTGTAAGTTACTTTGTCGTAAGAAGACGACAGAAACGTAGCGAATTCTCAGAGAAATTGGACTGTTTAATTTACGGAGTTGACAGTCGATCTGAGGAATGTTATTGGAACGTTCTGTAGATTTTTGTGGCTAGTCGAGCGACACCTTGTCACGGTGACACGGTGATTTGCGTTCCGCGAGGATCGGCGAGCTGCAGCGAAAGATACGCGATCGATACGGCCGCTTTGGTGAATGAATCGGAGGAAAATACCAATGAGCGCAATTATCATTGTGTAACTAGTGTACGAGTGCGCAGAAAAGGCGCATGCGTCGTGCTTATAAAAGCGTACACGCGTACGTGGAAGAGAAGAAGAGAAGAAGCGCGAAGGGAAGACAAGTGGGACGGCGGCCGGTGTATTACAGGCTGCAAACTAACGCTGCTGTATATCTGTAAACGCGTGCGGTTATTGTTACGTCAATACTCGCGGGCGTGGATACGCTCGGTGATTTGTGAAGCCATCCGTGTTCGCGCGGACTGAAAACTACCGTAATTTGTCCGCTATTTTTCTCGCTAACCATTTCCTCTGAATTAGAAACAACTACGTTTCGAGTACGCTGCTATCCGAACTATTACGACTCTCTCTCGCAAATGTAATTCGAGGATACAAAAGCTCGTCCGAACGTAGTACAGCAACGATTGCTTTGTTTCACCTAAATTCAAATGACTCACGGCCCTAGCACTCCCCTACTGCTGCTCGGTATCTCCAGCTCGGCGTAACCTAAGCTTAATAACTAGAGCCCGCCAATGTTTATGCAAATTCGCGTTCCTACGAACGTAACTAAGAAAGCGAAACTTGGCCAGAAATTTCTTCCACCCAGCACTACGTATAGTAACGAACGTTGTACGCACTTTGGATATTTTCTATATTTCTACGTGTCGCAAGCGTTCCCTGCGACGTTCCTCTACCGACAAACACCATTTTCTATTCGTCAGATACAACAGCAATAATCGACGAATATTTGGCGTTGCTCGTTTCCGTCTCTGCAGACCCGATCTTTTCACCCTCGCCGACATTGCCGGAAATACTTCTGAAAGAAAATCGCTGCTGCCTCGAGAATGACGATCCACGCTGCTTACATACTGAATTTTAATCGGCCCTACTGTAAATCGTTCCACGAACAGGCACAAAGGGAAATTCCTTTATCGAGAAAACACGTAACACGTTCTAACCGTGCAACGTCAATAAACCCAAGCGCCATCGTTCGCGAGTGGCCGGCGTCGTTTTAACGATTCGCGCGACACAGCGACGCTCTAAGTAAATCCCTCGGGGCCGAAGCGAGCGAGCGAGCGAGCGAGCGAGAGAGAGAGAGAGAGAGAGAGAGAGAGAGAGAGAGAGGGAGAGAGAGAGAGAGAGCACGCAGCCAGCTCGCAGACATTGGCCGCGAGTGTGGTGTGTGGCGAGTGCTTACTACGCACTACGCGGCTACGGCTACGTTCACGGTCCGTATGAATGTACGGTCGCCGCGCGTACGTACGACGGCGCGGCGACGCGCACGTTTGCGGCGTGCATTCATAAAGTGGCGGACACGTAGCGTGCGCGTGCGCAGTTCGTCGCCTTCTTCGTTGCCACTCCTTCCTCTTTTCTTCCTCGTCGCCACCCTTCCTGCGACTAATACGGCCTCGCCATCCCCCTCGCGGCCACCCGTATCCTGTACACACTTTTCACATCCGCTAACTAGCGCCGCCGCGCCGCTTTACCATCGACGATTCATTCAATCGCTTCTCCTCTCCTCCTCGCCGATTCTCACTTTGCCTCGTCGTATCGTTTCGCGTGGCGTAGTATTTTTACGCGCCTTGCGCATACTCCTGGCTTTATTAACCGCGCGATCGTTGCTGAAACGCAGCGAAAGTAGCGAGAACAGCGGCAATATGCTGAACGAATGGTGAATTCGCAGGGAAGAGCGGTCGTGTTGAAAGCGCTGGTTCTGGCGATTTAACACTCGGAAGCTACGAATTTTTCGAAGAAGAGCGATCACGTTTGAGACGTTAGTCTTTGGTATTTGTCATCTGCATTCCGCATTTAGTGTTTATTTACGTTCCATGGCGATAAACCTCGTTGTCGAAGCGAATCGTTCATCGTTCCAGTACTTCGCTATTAATCACGTAACTAGAAAAAGTCAAGTTTCCATGCTCGAAGTTCCTTCCGTGGTCTGACAGCCTCTCAATTTTAGCATATCGTCGTAGCAATCTTAGAATCGGCCAGCTTATCTCCACGACTCCGCGCGTCTCGCGCGGCAACGTCACGTTAATTAGCTCGGATTCTGTTTCGTTACTTGTCCATCGTCGCTGCGGTTCTCGAAACATTCTCCAGCGCGCCTGTCGCGTGTAACGCGTAAAATAAACGCGCCAGGTGTCCCCGTACTTTACCGGCACTCGTTGCGACACAGAGATATGCTTCGACTCTCTCGAACCATTCGGATGACAATCGAGCGACGACAAAGTCACAAGTGCCATTTAAACGCTAGCGTTTAAGCGACAGAGCGCCGTTGTACGTTTTCGATCGCAACGTTTCATCATTTCCGATTTTCGAATGTCGAAACTCTGACATTCGTATCCGAAGCGGAAAAAGACTGCTAGAAGAAGGAAGAAACGCGATGGGTAGGGGCAGCGTGCCCGGCGCGAATAGTCGTCCGTTTGTTTGAGCGTCGTGCGAGTCGGCGAGAGTTCGTAGCGACGAACTTCTACGGGGTCAACGGAACCACCGGAAGTCGTCCGTGCCCAGGGTCGTCGCCGATTCTCAAATTGGTGGCCGCTTGCTCTCTTGCCCCTCGCGTTCCCCTTCTCCTCTCTATATCCATCCTCCTTTCCACTTGGCTTATTCGTTTCGTTCTCCTTCTCCTCCAGCAGCCCCTCTTTTCTGCGTGACGCGCGAGCCGTTGCCACTCGGCGCGGGCTCTCTGTAAACAGGCCACGTAATCCCCTACACCCACTTTTTCCTCCCGTCTAAATCTGTCTCATCGAAATGCGTCCGACGACGAACGGAAACCCCCGCCGTTAATTTGTCTCCGTGGCCAGACCTGGTTCCTTCTTCCCCTTCCACCGTGCAGCTTCTCCGCGGAACTACGGAATTTTTCGGCGACCCCGAGATACACGAGTTTCGGGGGACACGCAGCTTCCAGCGAGCCGCAGACACTTTGTCCGCGGTTGTCGCGACCAGGCCGTCCCTCGCGTTCGCAACTTGGCAGTGTCGAACTCGTCCACTCTACCTTTTTCCATTAATCCGTCAGTTTCGTCGCGCCAGCAGCCTATTCGTCAAATTGGCCGACACCGCGGAACGAGAAGCAGAGGAAATCAAGGGGATTGCACGAGACGAGCGTGGATCGCGGGTGCTTGGACGCTAAGATTTCAGAAACGTCGAAACGCGTAGCCGCCAGCCGCTTTAGCGCTAAACCTACCACGGCGGTCAACAGTTGACCGCTTTCAAGTTTCTACGCAAATTTTAATTTAAACGTCGTCGCATGGCTTGCTAATCTATGAATCTTCATAAAATATGCACGCAATGTACATCCTTCGGTGTCTACTTCTAGTTTGCTTTCTTCTTTCTAAGAAAAATTTGTGGTCTGCTCTGCCTATCGCGAGCGGTCAATACGAGAAGTCTCGGTAGGTTTAGAGTTAACCTGCTCGTACAACGACTCGTACGATTGACGTTCGATTCCGAAGAAACAAACGTCGCGCTTCCGTACAAGTCGGTTCGCTGCGGTGCGTCGATCGATATCCCACGGTGAACTTGAAAGATACTTTTCAATTCATCGAGTCGATCGACGTGGCTTCTGGAGAATCTACGTAGCCGTTGCCGCGATACTCGTTCCGCGTCTGTACAAAGAAGGAAGTATACGAAAGCTTGGCCAAAGTGGAAGAGAAGTCGCTCGGCTACGCTGGTGAATGACTCGGTGCGGTGCGCGCATAGTTGCGTGCGTAGGGTGTCCCATCGGTGACGTCACACCGCAGGAGGTACACACACGTTATCGCGCGTACGCGCAGCGTGCGTGTACGAGTATAGAACGACGCGCGTCGCGTGTAACGTTCGCTGGTATCTTTGCGCCGACGAGCACGGACGCATCTAGACGAAAGGGAGGAAAGGGTGGCGAGTACGCGCGTCGTTGTAGACGCACGAATGCAGGCTAGCGTCGCGGACAGAGAAAATGCAGGAGGATAAAGAAGGACGGGGGGACGAAGCGAGAGAACGCACGCGCGCGCCGCCATGTGTAGAACCGGAAGTATGAGTATCCGGCCAGACTCGTGTGGGCTTCTCTACGAGCGACGCTACTCTCCTTTCCTCCCTCTGGCGATCTCGTGACAGGAAAGCGTTACTCGGTTTGTTCGCGTGCGAGCGCCGTTCCTACACTTCCCTGTACGCGAGAGGCCGTCAATGACGGTGGTCGAAGCGGGATATATCGGGGCCGGTGCGAACGGGAGGAAACGAGACACGGTACGCCGTCGGCCTGTATACGTAACGCCGCGTTCACAGGATGAATCGATCGACGGCAGGCCGCGTGCGTAGGCGGTGGCGCTTTCTTCCAGGAAGCCGGCGATCGTCGTGGAAATATACACGAATTCAGCGGGGCGTAACGCGGCTAATCAGGCCGCTCGATCGGGGCTAGAACGTTGCTCTAATTAACGCAACCGGCTGTGTCTTTCTTTCTTTCACGTATAACGCAGTACACGCGGAGAGGAAAGGTATTCGTTTGGCCGACGACGCGTGACCGATGGGACGAAGGGACGGACGGAACACGCGGTCGGTGACGACGTCGTTCGATTAATGGCCGAACGATAGGCCAGACGTGGGAAACGCGTCTGGACGAAATTCCAGGAAAAGCCGAGCAGCAAGAGGTCGCGTATTATTTACACGAGGTTATCGAACAGGAGGAAGAAGAATACGTCCCAATATTCGATCGCATAGATAAATAAATACATATTTGACTCGAGCGCAACCCAGCGCGCGTCCATCGTTGAACCGCGCGGCGAACCGTAGCCAGGTCGTGGCAGCGATCTAGAATCCCCATTCAAGAATCTAATTTATATTGAAGAATTCCGATGAGGCCAGGCAGAGGCGTCGATCTTTGAGGCGCCGCCGTTTAAGATGCATTATGCTGGAAGGCGGCCGACAATAGCCTGTGGAAGACAGCGGCGGGCCGAGTGCAGAGCGAGGGGACAAATACGCGGCGCGTACGAGGTTTTCGAACGGGATAGATAAAGAGAGAGACGTGGAAGGAACGGGTGAAAAGCAGGCGAAGCCGTGAAAGGGGGGACACACAGGAAGAAGAGATGTTGTAGACGCCGCGCCGGAGGAACGCGCTGTAGAAAATTCTACGGAGAAAAGGAGGCAGAGAAAGAGAAAGCCTGGCTAGACGAAGAGGGGCGGGAGGGTTAGAGGGCAGACGGAACTGGTCCCAGACCCAATATGATAATCGAGTATGGAGAACGATGTGAACGTAGCACCTTGTAGGACTTCGTGTGGCCATTGTAGCCTCCCACTGTCGGGACCACCTCGAGACCGCATCGACTTTGTACGTGAAAACATCAAAGGCCCTGCCTTTTACCCTTCTGTCCCTCTGTTCTCTTCTCGTCGCGCTCTCCTCCGGCCAACCAGCCCTCCTCCGTTCCTTCTTTGCTCTCGTTTCATTATGTTTCAACTGTGAGACGGTCGTCAGAGCTCGTACGTACAGCGAAAGACGAAAGTATTCGTAATGTCGCAACGTAGAAATAAAACGAGAAATACGTTCTGCGTTATTAAATATTCGATTACGTATGGACAGTACTAAGCTTCCGCCATGAGAAACCTGTCTCTGTATATCTCCACGGCCTTTTTTTTTTTTTTTTCTTAATTTCCTGGAATGAAAGAATCGCAGCTCGTCGATTCGATTTCTCAGAGGCTCCATGTATAATAGTCTTATAAATATGCGTATTCCGACGTATTCAATAACACGCACAGTTCCGCGATAAACCAACAGTTCGAATATATTCCTCTCTGACCGTATGCTAGCGTACGCTCGTACCGTGCAAGTATACGTAAGCGAGTACGTAGAATAGGTAGTATACGTAACGCGCATACGTGTTTTCGCGTGCATTTATTTCAGCGCCGTGTTCCGGAATCTCGGATTCTCGCCACGGCAATAGCAGGTTTCCGCGCGAATTCGAAGCATTCCGAATCTCGCTAAGAAACGCGTCAAACTTCCGGACGCGACGAAGATCGCCACGCGATCAAGCTGCCATCGCGTAGATCGTCGGTCGATTTAAATCGCGCGAGAACGTCTCGCTCGGTCGATTCCACTCGATCGAACCGCGCTTCCGTTCCGCGTTCGTCCACGCCGCGGAACGCACAATTTCCTGCAGCGCGGCTAATGCCATTCTTCTCTCGATGAGAAACTGGCCTTCGTGGACGACAGGATGGATCGTCGCACGAACCGGTCTACCAGAGCGCTATCGACTATCGAATGACCCTGTGATTCGCGCTAGACGAAACATACGTGGCAATGGGAAGGTATACTACGTTCTATTGCGAGGCTCGTCGCGGACGAGCGATTTTTCTCGCGCGTTTTCGCACCAGGTATGCAGCGGCACGAAGAGAAAGCGGCGGATACGTAGCGATAAAACAAGCAGACGTGTGACGATCGTATACGATGAGATCGTTACGATTTCGTCTACCATCGTCCGCTTGAAATCGTCCGTTTGAAAATCGAACGCGTGGCCGATCGACGCTACGTCCAATTATTTTCTCGTTTGAACGCGATCTTGTCACTTTCTTGCATATTTGAAAATATTAATCGCATTAATTATGTATGCTGGCTAATTGATTAAGATAAAGCAACGACCGACCAGCGACTAAATTAATGTTACTCGTTTCTCACAAAATATCTCGCATACTCGGATACGAAAGATGTTCATTTTAAATGGATGAGTCGGTCGAATAGATCTCTCTTACATAGAAACGACGAAATTAACGAAAAGCAGAGTCGATCGCACGCCCTTCTGCCGTTAAAAATCGTCGCGCCAGCCAAATTTCCCACAAACCTAAGCAGTTTCTCTCGTCTAACGGACGATTTACGTCTGTCGTGCTCGTCCTGAAATTTTCACGAGGATAGACGGCGTACAAGCGCACAGTTCGTCGAATCGTTGTGCAAAGCCCGAGAACCACGGCGACGGTCTTGCATCCTGCGATTGCTCAATGCCGCGTTGGGTAATCGCGAGTTGTTTTACTCGCCACCGCGGCTATACGAACGGCAATAATCGCGCTGGCATTCCTATTTCTACCTGTTACGTCCTCCTTTGTCTATTCTTGGTCACTCTGACGATACCTGCGATATCTCGTTGCTCGGACAAGCTATCAGGCGAGAGCGAACAAGCGATCCTCTGCAATTTTCCATTTTCGTTTACCATTTCGTACAAATCTTTAACGATCTACGTTTATTACTAAACGTGCGAACAAACGGCGTTCAAGCAACACTTTAAAGCGTAAAAGCTCTTACCTTTCGTTGCTTATTTAACGCAGAATGCACCGTTACTCGCGAAACTGTTAGGTATATATTTAACGCACTTTTGTAATATTCAGAAGCAGAAAAAACTTCAGGGCGTATGAAAGCTTCGACGAAGACAGCGGTCGATTAAATTTCGCGCCTGGCGAGCATACAACATCCTACAGCTAAGAAGATAATAAATCGTCCGGCTAGTAAAAAACTTCCAGCTTTCGCGTGATTTGCATCTTTATCAAACGCCGATAGACGTTTTGACAATGAATTTCGCAATATTCGAGGCGTTAGACGTCTCTCGCACTCGCTCGTTCCATCCAGCGGATCGCGCGTACTCGTTCAATTTTCAAGATCAAAATTTCGTTCCCAATACCAATAAACTGCTACTTTCTGCAAATACGGGACGATGAAACGTCACTCCCTCTCTCTCTCTCTCTCTCTCTCTCTGTCCTTTACGATACACCTACTCGCTACGCATTTACCGATCTCTTTCTGCCGCGAATGCTTTCTCTAGACTAAACTCGGTCAAAAGCGCGAAAAGATTAATCGGTAATTCGATTACACTTATCGCTGTGTATTTATAAAACACGCCACGACGACCATAAAAAGATCACGGTACCGACTTATTGCACGGTCCAATAATAAATATGAAATATCTGCATGTGTCAGAACTGACCCAGCCTGCGTGGTCGCTGGGTTAATCGCGTCACGACTAACCGTGGCTCCGCACCGTTTCGCCTCTCAACTCGCTGAAGACGGAATACGCTGGAAATACTCATCGGCGCTTAATCGCGGCCGGTTCCCTTTGTATCAGCGACTGGTGCATCGTCCGTGGCGGAGTGCCGCGGCGCGGACAGAGAATTTCGAATCTGCGGTGCACCGGCGTGTGCCGAATCCCATTCGACACGGTGCCTCCCTTCAAAGGTTAATGTAGTTACCACTGTCAGTTCAGCGCGTTACGTCAACGACGCGAGGCGCTCGACCGCTTCACGACTCGAGCAGCGGGCGCGAGCGAAGCTTCGCAGATGAACGAGTTACTTTGTTTCGAGTTATTAGCGGCTCGAACGCCAAACTGCCCGCCAATCTTCCTAACCGACTCTCTCCTCTTGCGACCATACGGGCACGAAGACTCGCGAGAAACGCGGCATCCAGATACATCTCGAAAATTGCCGCTTACGTTGTCCGCTTCGCGGGTTAATGCGTGTAACGTTGATACATGTTAGACACATAGGGTGGACAGAAACGTTGCTTGCAGGCGTTGCCTCGCTGACTTGTAGAAGGGAACCGATATTTTGCATCGTCTTTGGTCAAACTTTCATACGAGAGACTCGAAGATTTTGCCGTAATTGTTGATCGTGGCGGGGTCGAAGGTTCGAACTACGAAGATGAAATTGCACGGCAGAGGGAAATTTAGGCAATTCTAACAATATCAAATATAGAATGTTACAGAATGTTTCTGGGATATCTTGGGAATTCTAATCCGGAAAAATCATTTGAGAGGAAGAGACAGTAAATAGCGATACATTCGACAGTGTCCAATGAGCAAATAAATTATGAATATCTCTTAACGCAAAGCGTAACGTGCGTATGTCGCGCGAAATATTACGAGATCGTAGAAGAACACTAACGACGAATCAGTTGTCTGTACCTGTCCTAACTGTCCGCAGAAATGGCGTAATGTATTTCAATTAAGAGAATTCGTAACGAAAATATGGTACGCTCGTTTCGTATAGATTATAGACGATATATCGGGCGAATATGTAGCTTGCTCGACATCAGCAGCGTTTTATCCGACGTGAAAATGCTTGCTGGCCACCGTCGTAAATTTCCCCGAAAATAATTGTTCTTATCGGCGGGCTAACAAGTGCTTCGCTATCTACGCTGGCGCGGATGGAAATGTCTCTCTTCGTTAATATCGTGTAATTCGTTTATCGGTCAATCGGCCGGGACGGCAATAATAACAAGCGTGGAAGGTAACGACAGACGACATGAACCCCGGGTAGAACGATACGCGGGACAGAGTGCCGATAGCGGCGTGTTTGCTCGAGAGGTTAGCGCCACCACTTTATCATATCGTCTCAACACCATCGGACGTCTCTCTACCTGCGCCCTTCTCTAACATTCCACCCTCTTTTCCCTCCTGCCTCGCATCTATCGCATTCGTAGAGCTCTTCGACTCGCACGAATCGCGTCGACCCTCTGTATCTTACGAGACGAGAGTTTGTACGATCGAGAAGCAATAATTCGAATAAACAAGCAACTGAAGATCGAGCGAGAGAAAATCACTCTTTCGAGCTTACTAGAAACAAAGCTTACACGGTCAATTAATATTTCTAACGAGAATAAACTCTCGCAATCTTGAATATGAAAGCCGTAGCCTTCTTTCTCTTCAGCCGGATACGTAATTTGAAGGCGAGAGCTGGCTGGATGCCACGAAAGCTTCGATTCGACGAAGGACCACGACCCAGGCGAGTGTAATCGAGCGCCAGAAGCGGAAAGAATTCTCTTAAGAAGCCTATTTCGCTATTTCGCGATATCCTCGCGCATTCCTGGCGATCGTAATACTTAATGGCAGCCTTAATTGCCATTAGCGTGTCAAAGAGGTTGCCGCGCGAGGAAGCGGCAACTTTTTTACCATATCGTCTCACGGAAACGGTAGGAAAAAGAGGAATCATTTGCGATCTAAGGGAAAGGAGAGAAGCTTCGAAGAAGATGGGACGACTTCGGGGCACAAGCAGAGTACGATCGAGTTTACGCATCCCGCGAGGTTAGGAGATGCGCAAGAAGAAGCAGGAGAAGAAGAAGAAGAAGAAGAAGAAGAAGAAGAAGAAGAAGAAGAAGAAGAAGAAGAAGAAGAGGACCACTACGACGACGAAGAAGAGAACACGAAGCAAGTCAAAGTGGGAGAATGGAATGCACCTTCGAGAATCCGTCTACGGTCTCTCTACCTACTCTTACGTATGCACCGTTGCAGACGAGGATCGGAGAACCGGAGCGAGAGAAGGAGAAATGCACCGTCGTCCTCCACCTGTCCTCGTCCCGCCGCCGTCGCTTTCTCTCTCTTCGTCTCTCTTTCTCCTGGACGTGTTCTCGCAGCACAACAAACAGACGCCGCCTCGTAATTTGTTTTCATACGTTCGCGGCATTTGCCAGTCTACGCCTCTTTCTCCACCTTCGGGCTCGCGCACTTCTTTTTTCCTTTTCGGATTCTTTCACTTTCTCACCTTCGACAGTGGCGCGCGAGCACCACCGAACCGGCCGCATATTACGTGCCGCTGAAACGGGAACGTATTTTTCTCCGGGACACCGACCAGCGATCGCAGACAACCAAGGATACAACGTTCGTGAGAATCGGTGGCAACGGAGCATCGTCGGTGACGTCGTTTACTCGACGGCCGTTGAACTTTTTGTACTTCGCGAAAATCGAAATCGTAGTCGCAATTTCTCCATACTTGCGAACATTTCGTTTCTTTCGCTAAATCGTAAAGCGAGGATACTTGTTCCAAGTGTACGATTGCGTTTGAACGAAGCGCGTGTTCTCCGATTACGAATATTTTTGAAATTCTGACGGATCGAGCGGAAAGATGGAAGCACGAAGAATTCCGAGAAAAATTCCAACACATCTTGCATCTTAGTTTTCGTCCAGCTACTCAAAATTTCTACCCAAATCTTCTATCGTTTCGCTACGGTTTTCTTACGAAGAATACGTTAGATCCGTGTTGCTAAGTACTGTCAGAGTTACATGCAGCGTGAGAATGCTTTTAAAAGATGGTAGATCGGAAGAGGGAGTGGTTGGGAAAAATGGAAGCACGGAAGTTGGGCGAAGACGCTCCATCGTAGGACGTAGCAGAGAAGATGATTAGAAATTAATTCAATAGGAGGCGAGTCTGCGATGCTTTCGTCCATCATCCGGCTTCCCTTCGTCGTGGCGACCATTTAAGGGCCGTCCTAAGTGACGCACCCACACCCCCGCGCGTCGCTGTACACGCGAGCGCGTACGCATGCGTGGCTGTCGGATTCGGAAGGGCGTGCGTGCGTGCGTGCGTGGCTGCGTTCGAATGTCGCGGCTAGCAACCCCTCGGCTCTTACGTCGAGACGAAGACGCCCTTTACCACGCAATTTCGTTTGGCTGCCCCCTCGCTAGGTAAATCGAATTAAGCGGCAGACTTGGGGCATTGGCGGCAACGAAATCAACATTTAGCAGGGCGGTCTTGGGAGGAGCGAGCTGCTCGACGGAGCGGTGCCTGTGATACCGGCGTCTCGCGTACCATAACTCCAGCAAAATCTCAGTCGGCCACGGAAAGTCGATGTATTAAAATAAAAGATGATTTTTCCCCAAGCAGGAGAATTCTGTTCCGAAACTCTGGAAAGCCAAGGAACGACGACGAGTCGAGCGATCGACGCACCGTGCGAGCGTACAACAAGCGTGGAAATTCGTAAAAACATCCATCACATAATTAAAATACAGCCATCGTTGGCCAGATTAACGCCGACTGTTCGTCGAGGCAGATAGGAATTATTGAGAGAAACGCGCTGCCCTCCGGTAGTTCTAACAGCGTTAAACCGATCGATCGCTGCGGAGCGGAAAGTTTGGCGAATCCGCGAGTTCCTCTCGGTGGCTGAAGGTGCGCGTACGTAAAGGGTGGTGCATGCACGGTGCGATCGGACGCTGGCGAAAATTGAGTCGATTTGGGCGAATCTGCTCTGCTCGAGAGGACTCGTGGTAGGAGGGTAATGAGAAAGGAAGACGGTAAGTGGCGATGGTAGGCGATAAGCGAGAGAGAAAAAGACGAAGGGACAGGAGCGGAAGATGCGGCTGTGCAAGAGAGAGAGAGAGAGAGGGAACGAGGGACGAAGAGAAGGCGGCGGAGAGGAGGGATAGAAAGATCTTTGGTTAGAGAGAAGCACTACAGCGGCGCCCCGGGGCCATCCATCATCCCAATAATTGCTTCCCTTCCCATCGTATAATTCCTATAGAACCCTCTCCCCCTGCCTGCCTTTGCCCTCTCCCCTCCGTTCGTCTCTCTTTCTCTCCTTCTGCTCTTTTATCCCTCGCGCACCCCTTCGCCCTGTGGTAACACCCGCTGTAGCGCCCGGCAGGGATATCACACCCGCCACTCACTCACACCCATCGATCTTTCTCTGTCTTTCCCCTATCCTCCCTTTCTTCCTCCCCCCCCCCCTTTCCCACGACTGCCGTTCCGTTGCTCTTTTCTCGTCCCTTCTTCCATTCTGGTTCTTCTAGCGCCTTCCAACTTCCAGGAATCCGGACCTCCCGAATTTCCCGCCTAATTCTTTTTCACCAGAAAAACCAACATCGCGCGACCGTACCACCGTGGGCAGAGACTAAGCTGTTCGCGATACAATGACGGTATTAACCGTTCGCGATGGAGCAGCAACGCGTTGCGAATGATGATGGATTCGATAAAATGTGAACGTAAAAAGCGTACGGTTATACGTCGTTGGAACTTGCTGTTCGGACCAACATCTTTACGCACACGGCTGTATTCCTTTATTATACGCTTGGATAATGGCGAGCGACAACGGCGCTAATAGCGCTATCGTTCCAACGTCTTTTCGCCGCGTTAATACGTTCTACGTGCTCGTACTGTACATAGACGCTACATGGACATACATAGCGACGATTGGAGCATAGAATTCGTATGGAAAACGCGTGGATTCGTTTTCCGATCTTTAATTCGCTGCTCTCCTCTCTTCGATTCTTAATATCATCGGACTACTGTTCAAGTGGTTAACGCTTCAAAGAAAATTCTACATCTATGCTGTGTTAAGTTTTTTCAATAACTGAAGCTGCCGACAGGCCATAAACAAAAGACAGTCAGATGGCAACCATAGACAATAGACAGGCAACGATGGCTTCGGGAATTTCAGTTAATAAGTAACACTGCTAGCGTGCGGATCTGGACCAGCTCAAACTGTGTTCATACTTGTATATACACACCTCTTCGTTAAATATACTTTTTCTATCTTACAATTTATCCACGCGTTCCTCTATCCACGTAACCAATAACCACGACACGGACAATCCTGAGAAAATCTCGGCCACACGATCGTCCACGCTTCGAGATATAAATTTTCCGCGCACGGATCTCGATTTCCAGAGCACGCGCCTGAACATCGACGACCAAATTCGGCAGTTCGAGTAGCCGGAGGAAAAGCTAAAAATACGTAACGACGTGCGCGCATAAAATCGCGAAGGCGAACTGCGGCGAATTCGCGATAATTAACCGCGCGCGCGACGAGAGCATTAACCGACGTGGTGGGAGGGAAAAAAGGCGGAAATTCGCAAGAACAAGAGGATCGTTGGAGCGTTAGGGGTCGGCCGGGGTTTACAGGCTACGTAAACGCCGCGAAATTACGCCGTTCCACCCACGCGACACGGTCGTTCATCCGAAACGTATGATTTTCTTGTACCTTCGACGCGTCGTTATGCGGAAAGAACAATTTCGACAGGCTGCTATTTCCGTGACGTACGATTACCCGTGAATGGCGCGACACCGGGGACACAGTACGCCCTAGTGAAGGCTCGGCTCGTCCCACCTTTCTACCCTCCGCCCTTTTATTTTTATTCCGTAATTGCCGCGTCCCTACGCACCTTCCATACGCCCGCCACCACCGTCTTCCGTCTTTCTCTGCTCGCAACGCGTTTCCTTCGTTTCTCTTGCTCGCCACAACCAGCTCGCGATAAAATAGTCGACCTCCATCCTAGACGCGTCGTCGGACGATCGAAACCGATTCACCGTGAATTTGCACGAAATATTGGAATATTAAGAGCACGAAATATTGGAACGTAATATTGAAATATTAAGGAAAAAATTGTACAGTTTCGTAGGTTTACGTGGATTTCATTGATTTTTGATCAAACGTATGGACGACGGTTTGCGTCACGTATTTTTCCATGTACCTCGCACTTCGATTTTTCCCGCCACTCGCACGTGCATTGCGCCTCTGCAGCTGCACGAACAGCGTCGACGCAATCGTTGCATTTTTGTTCTCGCGCGTTTCGTGAGAATCACTTGGCTAGATAAACGCGTCGGAGCAAACATGATTAGTTAAGATAAAGGCGTTTCTAATGAAAAAATGTGTGATTCCAGCGATTAGCGGTCTTTTTTTATCAGCGGGCGTGCTAAAAAAAGTAAGCAATAACATAGAAAACCTATTCTGCGCGATGTCTGCTGGCGCAAAGCGAGCTTAAACGATCACGAGCCACACTGAAAGCAGGCGAGCGTACCAATGGCGGAACGCTGTTCGATCTTTCGATCGATAAGAAATCGTAATCCGAGGAATACTTTAGAAGCATGTACCTTGACTGTAGATGCGAAATGAAATTTTCCTCGAAGCGATCGCATTTGAAAATAACAGCTGCTCGTTTATCGTTGCTCAGCAGTTTCGCTCTTTCAATTGCGAATATACTCGATTATCGAAATCACGCATCGACGAGAAAAACAAATGACTAAGCTAGATAGAAAAGACTCGAGATATCTGACGCATCTATGCGCGACGTGTTAACCGATCGAGATATACGGCGGTTGCAAAAATGATCGTGCGCACGGTAACGCTATTGCCTTCGTTATGGCATTTACGTATTAATTAATCGAGTCCAAGCGTATTAAATTTCGTATTACCGAGTAATACGTTTACGAAGATATTTCCACACTTACGCTGTAGACATCATTTACGCTCGTGTTGCGCGCGTTCGTAAAATATCTCGAAATATCGTTAGCTCTATAACGAGACACGACAGCCACGATTATACCGGTGAGAATTGCAGCCAATCCGAAAGCGTGTACAGAAGCTACGGATGTTATTTATCGGAAACATTTACCCCGGGTTTATCAATACAACGAATAACTCACCGTTTAAATACTTTTCCCGCCTCTGCGAATTTCTACGCGCATCTTCGAATTTCTCTCAAACCCGACCACTGTAATATCGCGATAGTCGAATCTCGCGATAATGCGAACGAGATTCGAAAATAGATTTCGCATACCTATACAAATATTATATCCGTCAAATGCGTCTACGAGTATCCGCACACTTTTCGTACGAGCGACGAATCGACGCCTGTTGAGTTTTCGAAGATCGCTGGAAGGTTGCGACGTTTTCTTCGTTGCCTACAGTTCCTTTATCAATACGTAGGACGGGCTTATCGCTCGCGCTGCGACGTTTCATTCTCACGCTTGGCGCACCACGCTCGAAGCACCGTTAGCCATGTCGCTATTTAAGAAGGGACAACGGAATATGTCGTCGTTCCCTATCGAGCGAGCGAGCGAGCGAGCGAGAGAGAGAGAGAGAGAGAGAGAAGTTTCTCGATGCTCGTGGCAGCGACGAGGAAATACCATTTCCGACCACCGATCGATCGGTCAATTGCACAGAAAAACAAACTATGCGCCTACGATTAATTTGCCAGCGGGGAATCGGAGAATACGCGCGGCGGTTCAGGCCACGTGATTACGCAGGATCCGCGAACGACACGCGTACGATCGATAAGGGGACATTCCAGAGTTGGCCGCGTATCGCTGGGAAATTTGCGCCAGTTGAAACCATGTCGCCGGATGCGGAAGTGGTCCAGCGGCGATAAACCTATCACATAATAGACAGACCTCGAACGTTTTCGCTTCGCTTCCGCGAACCGAATAAAATCTTCCCGCAGAAGTATTTATAAAAAAACGTATAACGATCAAAGACGAAGAAAATTCGGAATCCGCGAGTTTGCGTAATCGTCGCACGCGTGCGATTGTACGTCGTAAGCGCCGCAAGCGTCGTAATCAAAATATGCAGCGCGAGTCTTCTAACTTTGTCAGCCAAATCATACCAAGTTATAGCAATAACGGTAATAATTGACGGTTTTATCAGAACCACATATTCTTGTATCACAAATTCTTTCGTACAGCGAATAGCTTACAAGCAATTAACACGAGCGGCTACGCCCGTATGGATTATTCCTACGAGTGTATTTAGGTCAACGGCGAAACGTCCAACACCGATGGGAGACATTCGCGAAATCCTGGGTAAGCAAAGTAACCGAAAATATTCGCATCGTAGGAAGCGTTGCATCGAGGAAAAATCGTGTCTACGAAACGGTCTTTCCAACGCGACCCATTTTTCGAAACGCCTGCTACACCAGTGGTATCGCGTATGTAGGTCCGCGTCGTGGTGGTCCTAAATGGGACCACTTAAGAATTTCTTGAATCAACGTCGGCCGCTGGAACCGGGAAAAACGGGTCCCCTCTTCCTAACCGTCCTGCGAGTGCTAAGTTTGCTGCGTGGACGACGCACAGAGGCCGAGAAACGGAGCTATCGGGCCGACGACTCGTCTTGAATTTCGTCATGGTAGTAGGTTGGAATGCGTGAAGGTGCTCGTCGTCGGCATACGATCAACGGAAAACGCGTTACTCGGTCGTGAAGCCGCGAGCAGTGGCAGGAGCAGAGGAGAGCAGAGGAGAGGAGCCGAGCAGCCAGAAGCAGGGAGTGACTACGTTTTGTGCCGCGGTGTACACGTACTTACACTCTGCGGGAGCCTGTGTGCGTGTCTCTGTACGAGTGTACGTACTTCTGATTGTAAGTGTACGCACGAGAGAGACAGAGAGAGAGAGAGAGAGAGAGAGAGAGAGAGAGGCAGCGCGCGCGTGTCACGCGAGAGTGTGTGCGTGTTGGTAGAACGCGGCTCGAAAGAATCCCATTCATAGACGTAGGAACGAGAAGAACGAGAAAGAGAAAAGGATGACGGCGTGGAACGGTGAAGGAGAGAGAGAGAGAGAGAGAGAGAGAGAGAGAGAAGGAGAGAGGGGGGGGAGAGAGACGAATGGTGGGTAGAACGAGGCGAGAAGGGTAGGGTAAAGGCATTCGGATTAGGCGCAGGCGCCAGGTATAGGAGAGAAAGGCTTAATGAAAAATTTTCCACGAGGGGCCCTGCGGTAGGCCTGGCGGCGTCGTGTTTTCTAGGTCGTCCCGCAGGCGGCGCGGGCCTGGAATTCGATGTTCGAGCGATCGATCTAAACGACGATGATCGTCGACGAGGCCTGGTAACGCGAGGGAGAAGGAAAGTCGGCTCTGGGAAAAGAGAGAGAGAGAGAGAGAGAGAGAGAGAGAGAAAAAAAGTAGAAGAAAAGAGCGGCGGTACGGTTTGAGAAAGGGAGCGGATCGATGCGATCCGTCCCAGCGATTGTATTCGAGACGAGGCAGCGCGACCTATCGACCTCCGGCCACCATTTGAAACGGAACGATCGCTGGACACGACGAACGACCACGGTCTCCGAGAAATATTTAGCTTTCGTTGATAGAGTACGCGTAGTAACGCGGCAATATCGATCGGAATTTCGGGTGGACCGTTTATCTTCGCCAAACAATCGTTCGACTGGTCATTTCGAAGCGTCATGGAGGTCGCGAATATTCCTGACCCCGCGCACCGTCCAGTTTAACCCCGAAAAACCGATTACCGAATTCCGGAATACGCGCCGCGTACGCATACATAAATTTCGACCAGAGATAACAGCCTCTCTCTCTCTCTCTCTCTCTCTCTCTCGCTCGCTCGCTCGCTCGGCGTTCTCGTATCGGAGCATCGTTTCTAACCGCGATACGAGCCGCCGCGCTATCGTTTGCCTAATTTACACGCGACCGCAATCGTCGCTCGCTCTCGATACGCACAATGGCGAGGAAACGCGAGAACCATCGCCGGAGGAGACGACGACACTTTGTAACACGAGCAGCACGCGTGCGGCTACGTTTGCTTTGCTGTCGATCGTGAAAAATGCTGGCGCCTCTTTATCGGCCCTAGAAAATTATCCGCCGCGATAACGACCATTGATCGCTGCGTTGAATCGAGCAGGACAGAGAGCGACGACTCGTGTCTCGGTTACACGAGCGGGGGATGGAGACGGAGAGTGGCTCGTTTCCGTCGTGGCGTGCTCATGAATGAAAGCCCGAGTATTTCGAAACATCAACCGAGGAAGCAGAATGCGGCGTCACCCGTTCCCTCTCTGCGCCGCCGCGCTTCCTCTCTTCGTCGCTCCTTCGCCCGTCAGTACCCTCCCCGCTCCTCCCTCGCGCTTATCGCCGGAGGAAAAGAAGCGCGTAGATACGAGAGACGTGCCACGAAACGGAGAAAGAGAACGAAATCGAAACGGAAGAGCGAAAACGAGGAAAAAAGCGACAGATTGGTAAAGAAACGACACACGCTTCTCTCTACTACTACTACTACTACTGCTACTACTACTACTACTACTACTACTACTACGTGGCACCAGTATGACGTGAAAGAAAAAAGAGAGAGAGAGAGAGAGAGAGAGAGAAAAGAGAGAAAAAAGGGAAGGGAGAAGAGCACCCAACGAACCGAGGAATGTTTCTGTGTATACCGTGTATAGCAGACGCGATCGGTTATCGGAAAGCCTCGGTGTGTCGATATTATAGACATAGGCGCGGCCACGGAAAAACGTGGCAATGAAAGTAGCGCGTTCCTCCAAGAGGAGAGAAACGTGTTTCCGTGAAACCACGGTCGACACACGTGTCACAGATTATTCACCCTGGCGATACCGAGCTCGAACTCTGCCTTCCTGCTGAGTATTACGTCACGTACCGATCGATCGTTACATAATCGTTTTACGATCCCTCCTCCCGATCGCCGCGTTTCGTTATCGAGATCGCGTTAATTTTTTTCCATCGCCGCGGACAAACAGTTACGGTATACGGCGAGTTCAACAGAAACTCGTTGGACGATTCCGCGTGTTACCGACATTATATATATATATATATAGTAATAATATATATCGTTGCTTGGTTTATTTTCCACATCTCTCTGCACGTATCTTCCCTCTCTGTCCTTCTGTCAAGTTAACGACCGTGATTATCAGTCGGTGACCCAGTATCGGCTGGACGATAGCCCTCGCCATTCATATCTACGATTTTTCGTCGTCACGAGTAACCTCGCGGCACTTTTTCTACATTGTACGCGGGCCTCCTTATTTTTCCAACGTCGACGAACGAGCATCCGACTTGCTGGCTGGCAACGTGAAACACTGGCACGGCGAGCGACTCTTGACGAACGATGCTCGCGCTTGCGAGGAGAGAAAGGGAGGAAGCAGAAGTGAAAGAGAAAGCAGGTAAAAAGGAAGGAAAAGACGAGGAACGCGGGCTAACTAGGATCCGTGGAATTTGGACAAATTCCGTAGCGCGCCACGCGCGTTTCGAGCGCGCTCGCGGAAAAGAGGGTGAAAGAACTCGTGCTGGTGCATTCTTCTGGCGAGCAAGAGCTCGGGAAAGGAATCCTCTGGACGCCGCAGTTTCTCCGGGCTACCGCGGAAGAATCCCCTTGATTAAAGGAAACTCGTGTACTCGCGCCTTTTATTCAAATGCTCGCTCTTCCTCTCTCTCTCTCTCTCTTCCTCGCCTCTCTTTGCATTCCCCGCTCTCGTCGTTGCTGCTTCGCGAGGATCGTCCCGTGGGATAGGGTTGGAATATAGCCGTTAATTATCGCGGTAACGTGGAATGCGCCTCGGTTTCCCATTCCTTCGTCTTCTCTCCCTTCGTTCGCTGTTTCTCTGTTGCGCGCTCACCGATACGTCCGTCCGATACCGTGTCTCCCTTTTATTCTCATCTCTCGCTCGTCTCTTCTCTCGAACTGCTCGAAAAGAAGGGGCAACGGAGGAAGAAGAAAGAAGGGGAGAGGGGGGGGGCAGAGAGGATTCACTCCTATGCATCCGTCGGCAGTGGCATGGACCACCTCATTCATCCTATCTGCATTCCTTTAATGCTACCTGGGGTCCGTGGAATGTCCACCAACCCCGCGGCCTGCGCAGAGCCGGACCTACGGTACCCGCTTATCCCTGCTGTTCCTCGGATGATCGCTCGATGGCACAGTTCGCTTCTACAAACGCCATCGTTGCTTCGCGGAAAATCGTCTCCGTCGTCGATTCAATTGCGATCAGACACGCGTCGAACATGTCGCGCTAATTTACATATTTCTTAATTCTATCGTTTAATTCTCGCAGTACGCAGGATTCTCGGCTACGATTTTCGTTCGCGCAAGCATTTCGCGTTTAATTCGTTTCGTAACGTTATTTCATTTCAAAATCGAAGAACCAAATAGGTATTTTCGATGTAACATTCCGTAGAAGATGGACAATGTAATTTATCGCGTTCCTCGCCCGTAACCTTCGCACTAATTGCAGATCGTACGAACTAAACGTTTTTACCGATATCCTCTCTGCTGCTTGCGACTCTTTAGTCGTGTACCGCGATGGAAGTCAACGTCCGGATAAACGAAAGATTCGTTTCCCCCCTCGCCCTTCGTTTGTACGAGTTCGTTCGATCGAGCAGCAAGTAAAATTTCATTCGAATAAAGCGTCCTACTAGCGTAAAATAAAAAGCTGGCGGCGAGAATGAGCCAGCTTCCATCCGGCAAGGGTGAACGCGAGTTCCGAGGTCATTAGTCTCAGCGAGTTCAGACGAAGGGATTGGGATTCACGGTCGAGTAGATTCCGCGTGACTCGTACGAACTCGTCGGAGAGATCGTTAGCCGGCTGGTCATTGCTGGTCTAATATGTTAATATACGTGTCGAGGTTACCCGAGGCAGACTAGGCGTCGCCTGTCCGGACACTCAGGTGCTTTTACTCTTCCAGGCCGCCTTTCTTCTTCTCCTCCTTTTCCCCTCCTCGTCGTTTTTTTTCCATCCCTTCTTTTTCCGCCGAGGATAAACAAGCGTACCGCTACACATGCCGCTGCCACGACGCAGAGAGCCGTCCGATCGTCAATTATCACGGACGAGGTATTAGTGGAGGGCAAAGGAACCCGTTTACCTTGTCAATGTACGGGATATTCGACGTGGACCGGTGTGGATGAAATCTACGACGCAATTTGGCGAAAAGACGGCAGCGTGTCCGAAGTAGAGAAAGCGCGATGATCGTTTTCGGAGCCCGGCTTATAATTGGCCGTAATAAAACGATGACGTGAAAAGTCCTTAAGATAGGAAGAACGTACGAAAGGAAGGAACGGACGAGTAGATGAAGGAAGGAAGGCAGAAAGGAAGAAAGGAACGGAGGCGGATGGCCCCCTCTTTGTGTGTTAGCCGATGAAAATCGTGAAGTCGGCGACGCCGTTGTCGTGACAGGATCATCGGGGCCACAAGGCCCCGTCGTATTTTACAGATAAAAGGAGAGAGGGGCCAGAGAGCGTAAAACCGCCTCTCATCATCGGCATCTCACGGTCGTTAGAAGCGTATCATAACATGGTGTATAACTAGGGGTAGATTCGACGGAACGAAGCCCCGTGTTTCACCTTCGGGGCCCCCGAGGCGATACAACACAATAAGGCCCCGAAGCTCGGCGATCCTGGCCAAGATACCAACAGGGCCAGACTTCGTTCGATCTCTCTTCGTGTTTCGTTTCCTCTCGCTCGATCGCGTTTCTGCCAGCATCTCCTCTCTGTTCCACCGTCTCTCCACTTCATATTCCCTTCGTCTCTCTTTGTCTCTCCTTCCTTTTCATTTTATTTTTCCATGCACGGTGTGGCTCTCCTTTTTCTCTCTCCTCGTCGAAGAAGAAGCAGCACAGAACCTCTTACGGCTTCTACTCTTTGGTCGTGCCGCCGCCTCGTAGCCCTTTATCTTCACCTTCCAATCGGCCTCGTCGTTTCTCTCCCTCTCGCCCTCTGCCTCCTCCACCGCCTTCTTCCCTCCCCCCTTTTTTTTATTTCACTCTCTCCTCTGTCTTTTCGTCTCAACCCCGGCCAGCAGTTGCTCTCTCGCCAAACACCACCACCACCGAGAGAGAGGTACCCTTGGCGCGCGTTGCGTTAACACTCCGCGGGCCGTGCACAGGCTCGCGGCCAAATTTTCTCTGGCATTCGCAGGGGCGCGGCGGCCACGCGTCGCGGATCACTAACGACGATGATTACCGCCGCGAGAGATGGCCATGTCCGTTGCATTCCCGTGGACGTACCGTCGTCGCCGCCGCGAAACGATAAATTGGTGTACGGGTCGAAACAGAGACTCGCAGGAGAAGAGGTAATCATGTTTTTAAAGGAAAACGAGAGAAGAAGAGGAAGAGGAAGAGGAAGAAGAAGAAGAAGAAGAAGAAGAAGAAGAAGAAGAAGAAGAAGCTTACACGCGGAACGTAGCTGCGGATGTTGCGTTCTGCGCGTTACCTGATCGCTACCATGACTACGACGCACCTGGTGGTGCAGGCCGAAACAGGGACTTACGAAAGCGTAGGTAACCGCGTTTTTAACCCAAAAAGACAAAAGAGCAAGAGGTTGCTCGTTCGAGAGAGTTCATCGTGCGTTCGTCCTCTCGTTCGTTTCCTTTTACATTCCTAATATAACCAACGACGAAGATTTATCTCTCTATCGGATGAAATCCAAACGGAGAAATATTTGATTTCGTAGCCCTCTCGTGCCTGGAATCTCAAAGGTCTCGCGGATCCCCAGGAATTCGTTTGGTCTGTGCGCAGTGAAAGCAAGAAAGTTCTTTCTCTCTGTTTGCCAGCCTCTCCTCTCTTTGCTCGTGTCTGTCCTCTATCCTTCCTCCTTCGATGTTGGAACGACTCGCGCGCGCGAGAGAGAGAAAGAGAGAGAGAGAAGGCTCTCTTAATCGATACTGTTTTCTTCGAAGGAGATTGCGCGTTCGCCGAAGGTTAGACGCCGGCCGGCGTAGGAGCGCCGCGACGCGACGACCGATGCCTTTTTCCTTTTCGCAACGAGCTTTCGACCCTGTGTTCTGCGTCTCTCTTCGCATACTGCGCTGTCCCTCTCTTCGTTATTTTTCTCGCTCTCTAGCTGCCGTGGCTGCCGGGCTCCTCCCTTGACGAAGGTCAAGACACACGAAATCTCCATTTGCCCGAGGTCGTAGCGCGGCACCTTCGAATTTCGTTGGCGGACCTTCCGAGAATCGACGAGACCGAGTCCATCGCGCTAGTCCTCCTTCGATCGAACAACGAGCACGAACACCGCTGCCTCTCGGGTTTCTCACTTTTTTATGACCGACCTTCGCGTATATCGCTAACGAGGTGGTGGTCTTGTGACAACTGTACGAGTATAGGTGGCCGAGCTTCTGGCCGCTCGAGTTCACGCTCCGAGTCTTAGCACAAATCTCTGTCCCGTGATTTCTCGAACGTTGCTCGACGAATAGCTTTAGAATTCACCGATCGATCCATCTGATGGAATAGTGGATAACGAAGAAGGAAATCGTTTTTATTTAACTAACGTATGCTCCATCTGGTTTTATTTCCGAGCGAAGCCGTTTGTAAGCGCTTGGTTCGAGCGCCTGGCATCGGGCAACCCGCCATGCACCGGCGTTTAACGAGTAGCGGGTCGCAGGCTTCGTTCTCGGAAGGATAATTGCGATTAATGCGGGAAATTATCGATTGCAGTAATTAAGGGATAGGTTTTTAAGCAATACTACGACGAACGATGGTAAATGCTCTCTCGTCTAATAATAAAAGTAACTCTCAACTCCCGCGTATCTCAACCGCATCTCTTTCACGCACGGTCAAATTTGTACATCGTCAGCCATTCCTCGAATCTATCCTCACTCATCGATACCTTGGAATAAATATGCGTCGCTTCGTTGTCGTTTCGTTAAAATCGGAAGTAACCGTGTTACTTCGTGACACCGATGGCTAGAACCGACCAGCGCCTAATTTCGCGGTGTCTAAACTCTCGATCGACCTACACCTGCGAGACAGTCGGAACAAGGATCAAAGACTATCTCATCGATGGAGTTCCTTCGTTTCGTTCCGCTGTTTCCTGGATATCCGTGCGTCTACGGAGTGTGCGAGATACGTATCGCGGATCTCGATAGAGGCTGATAACGCGAGAACACGAGCTCGCGGCTCGGTTCCGTGAGAAATCTTGGCGTTCTCCAGCGGCAGACGGTAACTCTCACGCGGATGAATAAATTGCTTCGTATTCGAGTTTTTCTCACGTAGCGGAGGTATACCGGCGTACGCGATCGTCGAAAACCGGCCGCCACGACGAGAACGAGACGAATCGTCCGCATACATATGAGGAATCGACAATGAGTTTCCGAGAAACGCGGACTTTAACATAAATTTCCGAGAGGCTTCGTTCCATTTCGACGACTTTCTCCGTACCCTTCTTATTCCTGCCCCCTTTGGCCATTCATTCGTCCAACATCGTATTATCGGCTCTCTCTTTTCTTTCTTTTCCTGCCTTTCGGCTAGCCAATAGGAAACGCATAGAATGTTGCTGGGAAAATGTCCCACGACGTCCTTTTCCTTTTTCCCAGGACCCGGTGCGTGCTTTATGGCACGACGAATTTTTTCCCGAAAGGACCTACCCCAAGGTTCCTGGAATCGATGGGCCTGCTCGAGTATGCCTGCTGTCCCTTTTCCTCCCATCGGCCCTTTTCTCGTCTCTTCAGCGTTCTTCGCCGTTTCCTCCCTGCCTATCATCTCTCGTTGCGTTCGAGGCAGGGACACCAGACGCGTTTTCAGAAGAAATTGTTACCCACTGTTTAAATCTTTCTTCGCGTTTGGTGGAAAAGTTAAGGATACAAAAAAATAGAGGAAGAAATATGTACTTGGCCAGGCAGAGTGGTTTTACTTTCTCAGGAAACGCAGGATGGATCGTGTTGCACAGTTCGAGGAATTCGAAAGCCATGGATTCGTGGCTTTCCTTTTTCCTTTCCCTCGAACTGCTTTTTTATACCGAACGCTATGCGATAAGGTGAATTCTAACGCAAGATATGACGAACGATGGAAGCTGAAGATTCGCGCAGATCGGTCGAATTGCCTGAATTCGGGCGATGCAACGTCGAGCGATTCGAGGCAACGAAAACCGACGGACAGAAAAAGCTTGGGACGATACGAAGGCGAAGAAAAATGCGAAGAACGCGACAAACTTGTCTCTTCATTTGATTTTTCCAGCTTCGAAAGTTCGTCACTTGAAAAAATATCGCTTGGTAGCAAAATATTATTTACATCGTTATTCACCGTACCGCAGGACCGTTTTACTCCCAGCTGTTTTATATTAAAATATTCCGCTCTAGTCATAAACCGACATCGAAATAAAAAACAAATTCAACCTCCTCTTTTCTGCGTTCTACGTGCTCCAAGTTAAATAACTTCACACTGCTAAAGCGGTATGCATACTTTGCCATTGCGAGCGTCAGTGACTACCGATACTTGAAATTTTACTAGATTTCCCGATATTCGCCCGTTCGCCGAAACTTGCGCGCAATGGATCGTTCGATTGCTTTGACACGGCTCGCGAAGGGAGGATGGAGATCCACTTTCAAGGGTAAAACTCGCCGGTCCGTAGTAGAGTACCGGTAAAATTCCCACGCGTCGTTCCGTTCGTCCTGCTTGTGTGCGCGCCAGGGTAAGAGGGTAGTCATAATATTTAAGATAATCCTAGGCAGGAAGGTAAAGCCGTCTGCGTGTTTCTCAACGGCTGGTCGTCTCTTTCTTTCTCTCTGTCTGTGCTCTCTCGAACGTGTCTCTCGCACGTTCCACGGCAGAGAAACAGGGGAATTTATGGTCGGGAATTAATGGCATCGCGCGCGAGCGCAGCGGCGTGGCCCGAGAAAAATTTCGTCGGGACGCGCTTCATCGTGCCGGCTAAATTGTTCGAGGCGCAAATTGCCGCGTAAATTTGACGCACGGCTACTAAACTCGCCGATTTAGAAGCTGTCCATTTCCCCCCCCCCCCCTATTTTTTTATCCCTCTGTTCGCTCCTTTTCCACCGGTCGATTCGAGTCGCCACTCGTTAAACTTCTCGTCTCGAGAGAAATAAAGGAAACGAGGAGAAAGGAGGAAAGATCTCTCTGATTTTCTGCGTATGCTTATTTTTTTTTTTTTTTTTTTTTTTTTTGCTTCTTTCTTCTGGTTTTTGGCGGCGGACAGAATACTCGTACAAAAGGCACACACGGACGAGCGTGGTCGACTCGGCGCCTGCATTTACATTTTCGAAAGGAGCATCCGCCTTTCCGAGAACCGGCACAGGTCACGCGGCGCTCCTATTCCACGCTGTCGATGTATCTGCTGCTTTCCGAAAAAATCCTCCGATGTTTCTTCTCCTGCGCCGTTTCAGGACCCCTTCCTCCTTTCAAGGTCCGCGTCACGGTCGAAAACGGATTTACAACTCTCACGTCCATTAAACTAGGTATACGTCATTCATAAATACAGAAAGCCGTAGCCCTAACAAACGGCGGGAGAAAAGGTCGCCGCTGTTGGTCAATTTTCTTCGTCGCTCTGGGCAATTTCATTTCGTCCATATCGTAACGTATCGAGCGAAACGTAACTCGCGAACGATCAGACCACTCGGAAAGCGTGTATCCGCGAATGCGCAGTTCTTGCGGTTCGTGGGCCACGCGATCGCAGATTCGATTGTAAGTGACGCTGGCGAGAGGACGCGATGGCGCGAAAGCAAGCAGACAGCGAGCACGAGGTAGAAGTGGAACGTTTCGAGGTATCCTCGGAAGGAATTCCAAGCCCAGTTTGGGCCTGCAAAAGCCAAGAAACCGCGCGCCCCCACGATTCGGAGCGGCGCTCTGCCCTCTTTGCCTCCTTCTCGCGCTCCGCTTTCCGCTTCTTCTTGTCGCGCCTCCGCGCCTAAGGCTTGCCTCTATCGGCAAGGCTGCGATTGGTCCGTGGGCCCAGTCATTCACAGAAAACACAGAATGCAGACGGTCACGTGACTCGTGGTGGTCCAGGGACCCCGAAGAAGAGAGAGGAAGAGGGCCGAGGGGGTGGTGCGCTCGCTATGGCGCCAGGCGGTTCACCGCCTTTACCATTCCCCTTTCGCCCCCTCTTGCAGCAGGCCAGAGGGGGATGCAAGCTGAAGCATCGACGCAGGTTTCCCCAGCGATGTCGACGAACCTTCGTCGAACGAAACAGCCTACGCGTCTCGTTGTTCCTGTTGGGAATTTTTGGTCCAGGCAACAGGTGCCATTTTTAACTCCGCTTGATCGACGCGAGACAGCGGCCGGTTCTTTTCTCCTTTCCGCGTAAGGAAAGAGAAAAATGCTCGATGATTTTGAAATTTCGATGCTCCATAACACACTTTCTCTCTGTCTGTCTGTCTGTCTGTCTGTCTGTCCGTCGTACGTGGAAAATTGGAGAAACAAAGAAATAGAACAGAGATAAGAGGACGCGGAAGACGTCGAGGACGAACAAGCGTATTTACAGGCAAGCAGGGAAAACGAAAATGAGATAATTGCGAGGCAGGTTACCGAAACCTGGAACACAGATAAAACAGGCAAGGAGAAAAGAAGCCAGGGACGACAAGAAACAAACGGCGAGATCGTTCGTAGCCATCGCGTAGAAAAGAACCGACCGGGGTGGTTCTCACCCCCTCGTGCGTTTCGGGCACTGTGTCGGTGGCCCGATTCTCGGAAGGACCTCATTTGTTGCTCAGTGCTATATATCTCATTCGGGAGCCTCTCCTCGTATATCCTTCTCTTTCTCTTTTCCCTTTCTCTGTTGTTGCCCAGCCCGGGACAGAGAGAACCTCTCGAGATGCTGGGAATAAGTGCATGCTTTTACGAAAACGGACTCCGTTTGCCAGCGGACCACTGTCCGTGTATGCGTGGAGTCGGTGTTCCAACACCGATCGCCCCCTTCGTTCCTTTTCGTTTCGTACCGATACAGGCCACGGTCAACGACGCGCGAGAGGGTCGAACGCGTGTTTTTTTCCTTTCCTCTCCTTTCTTTCTTTTTTTTTTTCTTTTTTTTTCTCCTTTTCTTTACCCTCGAAAAATCTGAGCGTGAGAACGCAGATAAAAGTGTCGAAGGAACCGCGATAAAGCAGCGGATGCCTTTAATCGTACGAAAGGTGCACCACCGTTGATTGCTTCCCTGCTGCTAGGGGCAGCGTTCTAAAAGACGACAGGCTCGCGGTGATTTTTAGACGTTCCCTTTGTGAACGACGCCGAAAATTCCCAGACGCTGCCTCAACTTTCCCGAGACAATGTTTTACAACGATAAAGCACAAGACCGATAATTGGCTCCTCGCCGTAGAACAGTTAAAGTACCGATCGAGTTTACCAGAATCACTGGTACGTTGCTACAGAGAACATCGATTTTGGTATAATTATTGGAAAACGAGACGCGGACACGAGCGACGAGTATAAAAATGAAGGAACGACGCGGGAAACGGACCTTCGATCGTTCTCAGCGAGGTATTTTTCGCTAGGACGCTTTCCTTTGCTTCTTCTCGTTGACGCGACCAGCCGACTAGAGTGCGAACATTTGGTCGGCCAAGCAATTAAAATTATAGCCGACTCGTCCCAGGAACTTCGCTTTTGTCAAAGTTTTATCCCCTCTTACGCCTCGGCGGCATCGTTCAGCATGGGAACCGCTGGTTTGAATAAACACAGACTTCACGTTCGCCAGCAGCGGAATTTCTACCCGCAGCGGAGAGCGTTAGGTAACTGGTCCAACTAATTCCGTTTCAATTTCTCCGAGTATCGGTGTTTAACCAGCCACCTTTCGGGGCCTGTGATCTCGCGGCAAACAGAGTTGACCGGAAACGCTCCTCTGATCGGTACACTGTCCGAGCATACGCAGGTACGCGAAGTCACGAGACAGGCGCAGAGTGAAAAAGAACGGAATCGGAGGAGTGGACGAGACGGCGAAAACGGCTCACGGCCGAATCAGCTTCGATTCAGAGAATAGCTTTATGCATAGAGGAGAGTCCTTGGTCGGTCCATGGAAGAACGTCGCGGAATTAAGAGGAAGAGGCTGGAAGAAAGCGAGGAGGAGGAGGAAGAAGAAGGTTGCCGGCGCGGAATTCAAAGGACTAGGTGAGCGAGGTAAACAAAATATTCCTACAGGTCGGTGTATGCCACACAGAAACCTGTAGCGACTTCTCGCGCGCGCGCGCGCGCGCGTGTGTGTGGGTGTGTGTGTCCCGTCACATACACGCGAGAGAGGAAAGAAGACGAATAAGAGGGTGAGGCGAAGAATCGTAAGGAGAAGACGAAGAAGAACGAAGGTGTATAGAGAAGGGAGAGCCCTCGGTAAGGGCGAGGAGTCGGGCGAGAAGAGAAGCAACTACGAAGGCATTCGGTGGCGCCGCGCGCGCGACCAACCGAGCGAACGGCCGAGCGAGTGAAAAGGGCGAGAAGGTAGCGCGCAGAGGGTGAGGAGCACGAGGGGAGGAGGCAGTGCACGCGGTTGAAAGGTGGGGGAGACTGTTTCTCGATGCCGGGAGAGGTAAAGGGCCCCAAAGATGGGCCCTGGTGGCGCGATAGTGACGATCGACGCTGGTGGTGGTTACGGTGGTAGTGGTGGTGGTGGTGGTGGTGGAGGAGGAGATGGTGGTGGTGGTGGTGATGGTGGTGGTGGCGGCAATGGTGGTGCTAGTGATGCTAGTGATGCTGCCGCTGCCGGTGGTAGTAGTGGTGACGGCACACAAGGGTAGAGAGACGACGGTGGGAGAGGGAAAAAGAGGGAGGGCGGAGGCAGAGGTGAGAGGGAAAGGGCGGGGGTCGTGGAATGCGGCCGTGGTCCCGGTATATACGCGCCAGTCGGCTATGCCAGGGTATTTGTGTATTTATGTGGAACACCGGAGAACCTCGAGGATGGGAAAGACAGAGAGGTGGCGAGGTTCTCTCTCGGACGAGAGAAGAGGACGGAGGAGAGCCAATGGCCAGCCAAGGTGTGCTGCCCTTTTGGTACGAGGGAGTGAGTAGGTAGGTACCCGAGCACCCGGCTATGCAGTAAGAACACCAGGAACCAAACGACAACCACCGTCCCACCACCTACCGCACTTCTGTCCTTCTCTCGCCTCCTTTTCTCGTTCCGAGGTTCCTCGAAATTCCATCGCGGAGTTCCACGTCCCGCGTGGAACGTCCGGAAAGGTGCTCCGTTCGTGGAACTCCAGGGATCACCGTCCCTTGGCACACGCTCTTCGATCGACCGACCGATAGATCGGTTACGTTGTTCGTTATCGTGCTAGGACTTTTCGATGGGCGAATCGCAAGAAAGGCCTGCGCGTATCGCTGCGTAGCTAGGTAGCGTTTGAAGATTTCGAAACACGTCGTTGCAGTTTCACCCGGTTACTCTGGCTTTACGCGGCGAATTATTTTCGTTCAACTAGCTGGAAACATAGAAGGAGCACGCGGTGGAATTTTTCCCGCCTTCTTCCCTGATCTTTCCTCTCTTGTTACCAGGAACGACGGACGCGACACGAGTGGCCGGCACGTGAGAGAATGTCGTCAATGCGATGTGGCAGCGGTTTCAAGAGGCAGCGCGGAGGCCAAGGGCCGCGAGAGGAGGAGGAACGAACGAAACAGGGAGGGAAATGCCTGACTTGGAATCATCGTGGGCACAGTGGACGCGCTCGAGTACGAATCTCGAATACCGACCGGCGAAGCAATCGCAGGGACTGCAGCCCCGGTATTCGAACCACGTGGCCATCCACTAACTACGACCCGACTCGCACGCTCGCGATCGCGTTGACAGAACGTCCGAAGGGTCAACGTATCACCGAGAATCGCGACTTTCTTCTCATACCGAAAACGCTTGTAATTTGGCAATTGTTGCATCGGTAGGATGCAAATCGGCCGGTCCATTGGTATGCCGTGACCGGTGTGCGAGAATCAAGAACTCGGCCCGAGTTCCTTCCTTCTGTCTTATCTCGAAAGGTCTCGCGGGCGAGCGCATTCCTCTGAAATTGGAGCCCGTTACGAGGGAAAAAATACGATCTGCCGGCGAATTCTCGGATCAACGTTTCTTCTCGTCTCAGCAGACTCTCGTACGTTTCTTTTCGGGCCAAGTCGATCGGCGATTCTTGGACGCGACTTAAGCGACAACCACGAAGGCTGCTTCGAACCACGCTGAAATTTGCAACGAAATCCATCGAGAGTACCTTCTCCCTTCTCCTCGATCGAACGCACACCGCCCGTTTGACGGATTCGAAAATCTGGGTGTCGCGCGTCTCTGCAAAAGGAGAACAACAGAGCAAGCGTCGTTCTTCTCCCTTTCCCCTGGCAATCAGCGACGACGCAACGTACGCGCGCGCACGTCGCGACGTACACCCACTCGTAGGTCCTCCTAACGCTCGCTACGCAACGCCACGCACACACGCTTACAGAGAAGCACGCCGCCCTCTTGGTCTTCGGATGGGTACGGGCGGCCAGAGATCGCGCGCTGTCGAGCCTCGCAGCATCTCAGGCGGTCCAGTGGCGTCGCCGCCCTCCCCACCGCCCCGCGAGAGCTACAGTTTTTCGGTGGTGGGATCACGCGTGTACGGTGTACGTACACGCGTGATCCTCGCTGGAACGGGTATATGTGTGAGCACGCCGGGGTATTAGGTGTACGAGGCCGCACGCGCGCGCCTGTGTGCCCGACAGAGGGCAACAGAAGGGCGAGGGGCGAGGAGCGAAGGGGGAGGCGTCGCGCCGTGGGAACCGAGGAAAACGTTTCCCGCATACCACCCCTCCCTACGGGCTCTCCCGCCCCCTCCAAACGCCAACACATCCACGCACCGTCTACGTACGTACACACGTAGGTACGCGCGCGTGTCCGAAGCGGGGCCACACTAAGAAGGTACGCGAGACGAACGTGGGACCACGTGACCGGCCCGTAACTTCACAGCGTACACTCCTCTCTCTCTCTCTCTCTCCCTCTCTCTCTCTCTCTCTCTCCTTCTGCCCGTTCAATCCACATCGCCTTCTCCGCACACAGTTCGCCCTATCTTTCTCTCGACCTGTTTCTTTCTCTCCAAGCAACACGCACACATACGCGCGCGCACTAGTCTCTTTCCTTCCCCCCTATCCTTGTCGCTCTTGAAAACGCGCTCTCGCGACGCTCGCACTCTCTCCCTCCCCCTTCTTCTTCTTCTTCTTCTTCTTCTTCTTCTTCTTCTTCTTCTTCTTCTTCTTCTTCTTCCTACGATCCTTATTCGAACGACGACGCAGTTGCGCGTACCTACCGCGGGAGCAACTGCGTCGTAGGCTTCTGCCGAGAAAGAGATCCGTGTATTCGCGTCGCTTCCTTGTCGCGACACCGAGAGAGAGAGACGAGAACGGCCCGACTGACCCGAGACGCTGATCTACATACGCGACTACTCTGCCAAAGAATGTCGAAGAAATCGTGAAACCACGACAGCGGCGCGTACGCTGCCAGGAGTGAAAGAGAGGGAAAGAATGTGTCACACGCTTTGCGTCACAGGCGCACCGCGCATACCGCTTTTCTACCGGCCAGTGTGGTTGCTTTTTTTTACTTTCTTTTTTTCTGTTCATTCTGCTCTTTTCCTTTTTTTCCCCTGGGTTTTCTTTGCTAGTTAGGTGGTAAAAGCGTTTGCAAATGAAGCGGTCGGTAAGAACACTTACCGGAAATGGTGAAATCGCGTGCACCGTGGATAGAGCTTAACTGCACTTACCTGAAATCACAGAGAACCATTATTATTGAGTGCAATTATAAGCTATTAGCAGACGCAGCTACGTAATTTGAATTGAAATTTCTTACTCGAAGCTTGATATTTCCATTTCGCGGTGATGATTTGAACGCCACGCACGACGCTCCGAATGCGCGATAGACGCACTATGCGATCGTTGTTTACTATTTGCTATCTCTTTCTCCGAATTTCAATTCTATCGCAGTTACGTACGAACGCTAAGTACGAAGCGTGGACACGTCGAAGCGCAAAATAACGGGTTATTCAGTTGCAACGTACTGCGTATAGTATGCTATAAATCATACAACAATTTGTGAGGCAATCCTTTTTATTAATCGCGCAGCACAAAATTCGAAAAAATTAAAGCGTGACCGGGTTGCCGCGTGACGACACAAATACCAATGGTATCCTGTGTCTGTCGATACGCGTTTCAGTTACAGAATGCAGTGAAATTTATAGAGAACGCTAGTGTAAATATCGACATGCCTTGCGGGCGCAGTTGGATCGCATCGTTTCGTATCACCGATATCTGGCTGGGCAGCGCGATTCAACCGCAAAAGGTCAATCGTTGTCCTAACGATAAACGAACCGTACACATGTATGCATATTCCAGCATGTACTATAATTTATTTGGTCGATGAACCGCGTAATTGCGTAGAACAGGCGGCGATTAAAAATAGGTCGATACGATTAATAAGTCATGAATTACTCTCAATTTCGTTTATTTGCAAATCCCCCATGGCAAGGATCAGCGGCGTTCGTCTGTTAAATAAAATGTTTCCGAGGTACTAAAATATTAAAACCTCCACGGACGAGATCGAAGCGTCGTTTGGCAGAGTTTGTGCTGCTGTTGAAAATTCCTCGAAATTCTTTAAGAGCCTAGGACAGTGTAAAAGTACGAATTTCGGACAGAGAGCACGAAACTCTTGCCGCGTGAGAAAATATTAGACCCACGTAAAGACCCGAATATTGAAAAAGCAAGTACTTTCTATTGCACTTTTATGAAATACTCGGCTACTCGACAGCACGATGAAGTTATTCCAGGAGATTATCCTTCATTCGAGCCGTGCATTAACGATTTTGCATCCCTTCACGGGCGTCCCGTGGACGGTTGCACAGGTAGGAGCCGAAAAGAATCGGAGAAGCGGGCACAGGTACGGAACGACGTAAACGAGGAGATGGGCACAAGTACCAGGTAGGTACGCGTCGAACGTGGAAATTTGAGACTGACACGAGCAAATGAAACGCGGGGGCCCGAGGCCGGAAAGCCATAGAGAGCACACGCTCCTCTTTCTTCTCTTTTTCTACTCTCTCTCTCTCTCTCTCTCTTTCTCTCTGGTGTCTCGTGAAACTCGATTATTTTGTACGAAGCGAAGGCGGGATTCGCGCTTCTGTACCGGTTTCGAGTCGGACGCTTCGCAGGTCGCGCCGCTACGGTTCGGCGTGTTAATTAATCTCGTTAAGGCTCCAACTGACAGCCGCGTCCAACCAAGAGACGGGCCATGTTCGACAGTAGCCGCCAGCCGATCAACTTCTACGCTCCAAAGCGAGGAGCCCGTGATTTGTTTCATTCATTTCGTATTTTCACTTATATTCCCGTGCAATCGAGACACCGCGCCTATCTCCCAAGCTGTAATATTTTCAATTTTTCTATAAACTTGGACGAACGATCGAGAGCTTCGTGATATCCTCGCTGGAAAATAAGACGATCGAAGAAATACAGGAATAATTGCTTACACCGAGGTCGATTTCATACTCTGCCGACTCTGTCCCAGCAAACGTCAAGTATCCCTCGATATCGTATTTTCTCAGTGTTCTAATTCCGTACATTTCAAGTTTCCTAGCCTATATGCGCTCGAAGCAGAAAAAGAAAAAAGAAACGAGAACAAAAGGAAAGAATCGAAAGGATCGATACCAACGAACGCAACGCGCGTATCATTCGCGCGCGAAAACGATAACGTACGGGGGAGGCTTGGACCGCGGGATCAAGCGAATTCGCCTGGTTCGGACCACTCGCAAGAGCGTATCTCTCTGCCTGCGAGCTAGACAGGGAATTTTAGCTGGAAAGGTGAGAAAAGGAACTCGACGAACGAGGGAGGTGGAGATGAGAAAAAGTGGGGAAGAGAAAAGGAGAGGGTACGCTTAGAAGGACGAGAAGAGAGAGAAAATAGGAGAGAGAAAATAGGAGATAGAAGAGGCAGAGGGGGATACAGCGAGAAGGACGCGGTCCAGATGAAAGAGGCCCAAGGGAGGTCGCCGCCCTTCCAGGAACCCTTATAAACTTGGACCTGATCTTCGTTGCACGCACACGCGCACTATCTCCGCTGGAATAATTCTTGTATACAGTGAGAAACGAGCATAATATACAAACACGGATATATAGACATAAAAGGCAGACTGGTTGAAAGAATGACGGGCGAACACGAACACGCGCGTCTCCCACTGCGTTTTTCGTAGATTCTTAGATCTTTTCCTTAGATAAGCGAAGCTTTCGTCTCCGCAGGTGCCGCGTGGGAAGCTACCCCGGGGCACATTCACACATGCGTGGCAAACGGCGAGCGAGGCGAGAAAATTTTCGCGCTTTACCTTGCGGTCGCAGCGAAGAAAATTTGCCCGATCGTTTCACGCGTGCGCGCCAGCGCGTGATTACACGTTCCGGTGAAACGCGCGAGAGTGGCGAGTACGTGGTTCCACGAAGGGGAATAAGAAGCTCGCGAAGCTTGGCAAGACTATAACGAGCGAGAACGAGCGAACGAGTTATTTTAATTACGAATATCGTATTCGTTGACGAGCATCCAGTTTATCGAGTTCCCTTTGTAAGCAGCCTCGTTGCGGCGAAGAAACGACACGCGTGCGTGTACGTGTAATCGTTTCTTCCTCTCGCAGCTTTTCAGCCGGCAACGATATAATCGGATATTAAAGAAACTCCTGGGTAACAGATGTCTTTCCGCGGATACGCTTCTCGGGGCATCGTCGCGTAATTAGAATCCGCCGGGGCAAAGGGAAAAAATGAATTTCGCGAAAGAGAATTTAAATTACAAGCGTGGCGATGACAGGTATTTCGCGAGAGAAACAGAAACGGCGGCGGCGGAAAGAAAGAGAGAAACGTTTCTTGTCTCGACGTGGCAACCTGCGATTATTGTATTATAAACGACGAAACGGGTAAGACGACCGACTACCCGGCAGAGAGAGAGAGAGAGAGAGAGAGAGAGAGAGAGAGAGAGAGAGAGAGAACGGGAAATACAGTCGGACGAAACGAATTTTCGTAAAACGATTTTAAATCACGAGAGGCAAGGTGGAGCGGCAGCGCGAAGACCGCTCGGAAAACGCGCGCGGCGTCGAAAGCCGCGCTTCGCTCGTCATCGGACACGAGCAACGAGGAGTAAAGTAATCACCGACAAAATTGGTTGACGAGATAGTCAGATTGGCCGCTGGCCACTTGGCTGCTCGATTGTCCAGACACGCCCTCGGCGAAATGAAATTTGATTTTGTCGGGCAATTTCGCGCCCAAATCAACCACCCCTTACTGAGACAGAGGAAAGAGTGTCTCACGCCCGAATGCTGCTATACCGTTGCGCGAGGTACGAGCAGAGAGAGAGAGAGAGAGAGAGAGAGAGAGAGAGAGAGAGAGCGAAGAGAGTTAGAGAGAAGCATGGTGTAAATGCAGCCAACTAAAGGGAATGTTAGAAGGAGAAATGGGAGGAAAGAGACTAAGAGTAAGGAAGAGAGAGAAGAGCAGAGTCCCATAACCTTGTTAAGAGCCGCACCCTCGTGGTATTGGCCTCATTGAACGCTTAGAGGCATCTTTCCAAGTGTCGAGTGGTCTCTCAAAAGTTCAAAGGGTAGAAGGTGGTAAGGGGTTCCGTGTGCATTCGGGGAACAACATTACGAACGATCGTCTTTCGGCTCTCTGAAAACCGTCTTTTACCCTCTCACGTCCCCGATAGGGGATGAATGCCGTGGCACGCAGAGGCAGAGGTTCAGGGGGAGAGGGGAGAGAGAGAGAGAGAGAGAGAGAGAGAGAGAGAGACGATAATCAACGTTCCCTTTCTCGCGGTCGCGAACTGAAAAAACTCCTTAAAATACCAAGAACGGAGTGGAATAAAGAGAGAGAGAGAGAGAGAGAGAGAGAGAGAGAGAGAGGAGAAAGAATTCCCACGGGAAACATAGCCGCGGCGCAAACAATCTTGATTACACGAAAATGTTCGGTGATTCGATTACAGTGAGTGTACTTACGCGAGGAGACGCGCGCGCTTCGCACTATGTAGTCCGTGTAATTCAATTTCTTTAAAGTAATTACTTGTTGCTTCTACCCGTGGAAGTTAGTTTCCGGTTGAAAATCAATGGCGCATCCACGCCGGCAGCTTTCTCATTATGCGCTGAAAGCGTCTCTGCGAACGCGATCGATTAAGGTGGCATCGGACTGTCGAGGCAAGAACACACGACATTTCACGGGACCGTTCGTGTTTCTCGTTCGAGAGCCGTCCGATCGACGGTATACGTGTATCCCAATTTCTCGATATCTCGCGTGTAATCGTTCAACGTCGTGTTTCGTTTTGTTTCGTTTTGGCAGCGACACGGCGGGAGAAAATAATTTCGAGAAGCGTAGAGAGTCGTTAAAGTGCGAGGAGGAGGAACGGTCGGTAAGGTAAACGGTAAAGTCAGAGCCGCCATTGATACGCAGACGTTATGAACGCACGAACACGCGCTGCAGCCTCGAAACCGAGTTTACGGCCTTCTTGCCGAGTTCCTTTCGTAAATACCACGTTGTTTCTAATGGAGAAACGGAAAACCAGTACGAAATATCGTAGATAACCGTGCCAAGGACAGAGTGATTTGTGTCGATTATTTGTGGAGTATGACGAGAAGTAGGTACGTGTTGTTTCTCGCCGCCATCTTGCCGTTCGGTTTCATATTTAATCTACATTCTAAAACCGGCTAACAACGTCTAACGTTTGTAAATTACGAAACACAGTTGGGCAAAGATACGATCGAGATAATTTTTGTCCCGGTTAATAGAAAAATATTTATCCAATTTTCCTCCTTTCCGCAATCCTTACTTGTATTACATACAAAATATAGTACACGAATCGGTACGCGAATTTTTTTTTACAAAATCCACTAAACCGACTAAAACACGTTGGAAAAATCGAAAGACAAACCGAGCAAACCCGACAAAGTAAAGCAACTGTATGGCAACATGAAAAACCAGAGACAGCAACGAGGAAGCGCCAGCCTTTATAATATCGTCTAGTCAGCCGTGCAGATATTTTCGACCAGACTTCGTAGAATCGTCCAGTTTCTCAACGAGTTTACGGCGCCATCGTTCATTCCGTGGTTACTCGGGCGCGACTACCGGCTGCCTAGTCGATCGTGCAACTCTGTATATCTCTAACAAAGAGTGCGTACCTACAATAACGGAAAAATCATTCGACGAAACGACCTCGAAGAACACTCTTCGAACAAATTTGTAGCTCTAACGAATCTCTAAGCGCGGTACGAGTCGTTTCCCTTATTTGTCTTTATCCGCGGACGCGGTTGCCATACTCGCGCGAGCGTGCAAAATTCTCCGCTCTTAAAATAACTTGGCACAAAAGAAGCCGTCGTAGAAGACGCAGACGTATCTCAGCCTTTCCCGGGGAAAATGCGCTGCCACCGTATTCCGTATGAATCGGCGGATCGCAACAGAACCTGAATACATAGTCGCACGCAATCGGACAATGACGTTATACGGTATGCTGCTGCCTTCTCTCTCTCAGTAGAGCCGTTTCGCCTACAGTCGTCACACTGCAGGCGGATTTGCATCGGCTACCGGATGTTTACAATCTGCCACTTGACGGCGACCCGCCGCGCTGTCCGTTACGCACATCGCGGCGCGTTTATCGTATAAATTTTTCGAGCTGGTGCTTTCAATCGGAACCATCGTTCCTCCGCCACGAGCAGCGCGTCTGTTAAAGATTTCGTTCGCTAAGCTTCGACGTGCACGAACGACTCTTACGCGCTTTGCCAACGTTTTCGAATTCGCAGCAAATTTATTTCGAGCGCATCTTATTTTCACACGTGCGAGACTCGTGCACAGACGTAGAGAAATCGAGAGAAGACCAGCAATCGGATGGCGGAGAAAAGATTCTGCTTAACGAGCGAAAGATCTAGAGATCTTTTCAGCTTCCCACGGTGTACAGATAGAGCGTAATTTTTTCGACGATTTTTACCTATCGCAAGCCGGACCATTTCTGTCTGCATCTCCGCACGATCTAACGTTACATTTAGCATTACCGAAACGCTCGTACAGAATTCTCTCGCCTCTGCGTAGATCGCGACAGCATTCTCGCGATGCGATCATCGCGAATCTTCGAGCGAAAAGTCGTCGACATGAGAAAGAAAAGCTCGATCTCGCACGCCCCACCCTGTACACCATCCTACATTTTCGTAATCACGCTGACAGAGCTTTTAGAGTAACGATCGCGGGCGAGGGTTGCGAACGGGTTCAACGAACCCTTGTTTCTGAATTGCGGCGCCATAGCGACCCCTAAATCACGGCTGGCCATGGCGAATCGCCGCTATCGGTACTCTATCTTTCGTACAGGCCATGGAGGCGGGCTGCGTGCACGCATCGCATTTTGCATCCACGCGTGTGTAGCCGGTCGCGCGGACACGACACTGTACGTGCGTGCAGTTGCGTGCCTGGCACGGACTGCGGGAGCGGACCACGCACTCTTTTCGATAGTCGCACAGCAAAACAAACCCCCGTGAGTCTCCCGACCGGCTCCGTGATCGCCTGCGCGCCTCCTCCCCCGTTAGTTTGTCTCCGACTCGCGCTTATCGGTCGAATTTCTCATACCCTTGCGTTCTTGTCGCTTCATTTTCCAGGTACTTGGAATTTTCCATCCTGAAGAATTTCGAACGTACAATGGCGACGTAATTTAGAGTTTCGTCGCGGCAAGTCTTTCAGCGGCAGATACAGCGAATGAATCGGATGTGGATGATCGGGACGATCTTCGATATCGTGACACGACGATGCGTTGCAGGTACGCGTTTCTAAGGCCCAAACGAAGGCTCGATGATTCGAATAATTCAGTTTTCTGCGAGAATGTAGTTTTCTGAGAGTTATCGGCGACTGTAAGCGGGCAACGATGTAAAACGTATATTTAGAAGCGAAACTGGAATGGCGTAATCGTCGAATGGTACGCTATTTCGGTCGAAGATTAATTCGCCGCAATAACGAGACGATGTGACCTTTCCGATCGGTATTCCTGCTTTTTTTCTTTCCTTTTAGGAGGCACGAACGACGCACGGGGTCGCTTTTAGAACGAGCCAGCACAAGGACTTCGTGCAAGGACGCTGCTTGTGTCGGCCAATTTTTGCGGCGGCGCACGCGAAATTTACGACACGCCGCTGAATATTACGCCGAAGGTGAATATTTCACGGGCGGTCCAGGTTCAAAGAAAACGTCGTCACCGGCGCTACGAAACGTCGGCGTATCTTAAATCGGTCGTGAAAGGAGGAAGGTCCGGGGTTTCTCCTGCCCCTCTCGGTTCCGTATATCTGCATTAGAATTTGCCTGCGGAGAGAGTACCTGTGTTTTACGACTTTTCGTCGATCGTATCGTCGACGTCGAACGAAAACGACACGCGCGGGCGGCGGGTGAACGCGTCTGCGAGGCGGCGCCGCAGTTCGCCGCTGTGTCCTTACCAAGACGCCGACGTAACACGACGACGACGACGACGACGACGACGACGACGACGACGACGACGCACAAAGACGACGGGGCCGAGAGAACGCGCTGGCAAAGCTCGAGACCCGATAGACGACGTTAACCGAACAAGAGGGTTGAGAATCAATTAGACGGCGAGTCACCGGAAGCAAGACATGTATGCTTCCTGGCGCGCACGTCATAGCCCATTGTTCCAAGACGAGAGACTTCATCTTCTTGACATACGAGCCACCTGCACCCTCGTTGGGTTTCCTTCGAACTTGCTGTGTCTGTGCGTCGACACGGACGACAAAGACGCGAGGAAACGTAGCTGCCGCCGACAATATTTACTTTGCTGCTAATCGTGAAACGGGGAACAAGCTGCCTCCAGACACCGATAACGCGCCATCCGCACGGTAATTTGAAAAAACAAACAAGAAGATACGAGAAAATGACGGTAATTTGTAGATCGTAGATGATTGGTTCTCGAGGAACCGATGAATCATCGAAAAATCTTCGTAGCGACGCGGTCTTGTGATATACGATGGAAACCCCGGTCGCCATTGAGGTGCCACGATTTATTTATTAGCGGTCGCGCGGATCCCTTAAACGGTTCGATGACCGAGCGATCGTATCGCCGTTTCTGACAAATTATAAATCGTAACGAGCCGATGAAAGATCTGCGGCGCCTACACGCGGAAGGAGTGGGACGCGTACACGCGTGTTTCAACCGCGAAGAAACGCAAAGCAGCCTCATTAAGATCGAGACACGTGAGCCATAAACGAGTACGCTCCGCTTTACCTACGTCATGTAGGCGTTGTGTTGGGACGCGGCTTCGAAATACCATTTTTTTTTTCTCCATTTTATTCTCCATTTTATTCTTCATCTTATTCGCAACACGAGAATAATCGTCTCTAGCCGGCTGGCGCATTTTCATTCTCATTTTCCTTTTCGTATCTCTTCCTTGCGTTTTATTTCTCTCTCTCTCTCTCTCTCTCTCTTTCTCAGCGTCGAACTAGATGACGTTTGTCACGAAATAAAGTGCCTCTACAGCGTATCACTTGACAGTAACTCGTGGAAAAATCAACCCTTAACGCGTGCTCGCGTACGGAGAAGCTGCCCACGCGGCCGCACAAAACAATGGCGCAACGTCAAAGTACAATTATGGTAGCAGCCAAATGCGATTCGCCCACCTGACTGCGTTCCACACCTTGCACGCTTTTAGCCTGTTTGTCGCTTTCAGCCTTTGTTGTTTATCGCCACCGATAGCTATTAACGCGCGCCATTATCGACATTTAGCGTTGCCTCGCACACGAATTATTGTAATTTCTTTGTCAAGCGATATAACGCGCGACGCATGTAAGAACGTACCTTTTGTATCATCGACGTGATTTCACTTTTATCAAAATAGCACAGCACTGGAAATCGTGGCCGCACGTTCCTACCGACGTGAAAAAAGAAACCTCCGCCTGTATCCATAGCAGTAAGTGCCCACCGAATTCTCTCGTCAATTAGTTAAACGTTCCCGTTCGTCCTTCCCCCGGTTCACGACGAGTGCCTCGATTGTTTCGGTCCGCAATTCGAAACGCGTTATCGACGCAGAAGCTGGAATTGTTTCGTACAAACCGGAGGGTTCGATAACGGAGCGGACGTCGCCAGCCGAATTAGAATGGGGACGCGAGAGCCAGCGAGCGAGCGAGCGAGCGAGAGAGAGAGAGAGAGAGAGAGAGAGAGAGAGAGAGAGAGCAGGGCAGGGCAAAGAGAAGGAGACACGATAACTATTCTATCACAGATTTCAATATTTTAGGCTCGATCTAGCTTTTCGCGTATTAATTTACTTTCGTAACATCGACTTTTCCGCGGCGGCAGCCATCAATCTCCATTACAGCTTCCGACAGCCATCGCTCTCGGGCACACCCCTTCTGCATTCGCCCTTAAGCACGTAATATCGTTACCCATTTTTGCATCCACCGTCGACACGCTTTCACCAACCGTCGCGCACCGTCTCTGTCGATGCTTTTTCGCGTTGAAACGTTCGAGAAAGAAAGCGACGAAAATTTGAGAAACGGATAAAGAAGGAGAAGAGGAGAAGAGGTGCGATGACCCCCTTCCCTTCTTAGAAAGTTCGCAGACAGGTTGGTTCGAGCACGACCGGCCCAGGTATCTTTAACTTTCCGTCGACGCGTTCTTCAACGTCCCGAACAAACAATCTTGCGACGCATTGAAATGAAAATCAGTGCAGGCAGTTGCGTCGATCTTCCTCGGCCGATAAAGCAGTTGTACCAGTTTCCTTGAAACCCTCGACTGGTCGCGACAGGTCGAACCGTGAATACCAGACATACTGGCCCGTAACGAATGCCCGTAATTTTATTTGCGCGAGCGTTCGTGACGGTAGAAGGGAATAAAAAAAAGGAATTAATACGTTAAAAAGCACAGCGAAAAAGCGAATGATGATCGAGCGAACGGTTCTGGTAGAAAGAAAGAGCGACGAACGCAGATAAAATGCGGTTTACAGACAGGAAGAATCCCTTGCGGAAGGAAACGGATGCAGCGGACACTGACATTCGTTTACCACTTGGCTGATGGGAAGCAACATACTACCGGGATGAGAGTTCTAATTACAGGAAAATGCAAATACTTGGAACGGAACGGCGAAGTGGTAAACTGGTAATTACGAGTACTAGGAGCTGTTTCTTAGACATTGCATATGGAACTAGGCAACGCGTTATTGCTTCGCCGACCGATATTACCTAGTTTCTTCCTTCCTCTGACAAATGGTCGTCGACGGGAGCTCGTAGCATAACTAAACACTTTTTCGTGTGAACAATGACCTTTAATTGGAGTATTCCTACAATTGTTGGAAGAATTTAATGACACCAAGTTACTTCTCGTTTCGGACGTATAAATCGTCTATGTCGTTTGCTATCTTTTCACCTGCGTGTCTATTAATTAAATTTACAAAAATTTCAATTACCAACGACTCGATCAATCGTCGTCCAATTAAAATATCTTTAAACAAGAAGCTGGCGGCTAAAAATATCGCGTTCATTTATAAATTAACGCTCGAGAAACGGGTCACGTAGGTTTACGTTTTTTCCTACCTAGTAATTGCTTGCGTTTCTTCCTACCCTCCGCGTCTCTCGCGTCTAAAATTATAAAACGTATCGCAAATTGTATTTAACGAATAAATTTCATTGTACACGAGATCGACGCGATTTAAAAGCGAAACCTACAGCCGTTTGAAGGAAAAAGAAGAGATTAGACGACACGATTGAAAGTTGATGGGACGACGCTACAGATACAGTTTAGGCGATTTCTTCCCAAGTCATCGTATAACCGAACTGCCTCAGACCCGATTAAGCCGGTTAATCAAGGTCCAAGCGGTACAGATCTGCACGAAATGATCGACGTTGCCCGACGACGAGAAAGAAATTCTACCACCAATTAGCTTACCTCGTAGGTGTCTGGTATCACGGATTCGTTTCAAATCCTGAATCACGCACGACGTGGTTGGATGAGAAGGTTGAAACGACGGAAGAAAACGCGGACGGTGCATAATCCTCGGTTGAAAGAACTCGATTCGAGCTCGTAGTCGGCGATCGATCGGCAGACGAGGTCGATGGGTTCACGTTGGTCGAAGGGAAATCGTTCGTATCGATATCGATACGTACGCGAGTATTTTTTGGGGGATCCGTGACGCGGCAACGCGATTCTCACGTGTCTCTAACCCGGGCCGCCATCTTGCTCGTCCACCATGCGAAGTGAGATCTCCCCACCACCGGTCGTCGCCCCTCTTCCAACGTTCGCCAAGCAAACTTTTTGATACGCCAATTGCCGTCGTTTGCCCGCGTCTCCGTGAAAAACAAGCCTTTTTACGCCGTTACGATCGATTATTATCGATAGATTGCACGGATCGAACAGCGCGTACGCGAGTCTCTCGCTAGACAAATCGATTAATTTCACTTTCCGTTTCGCAGTTCCATTCACATGAACGCACGGCTAATGTTCCATCCACGAGAAATAACCGACTCGCTTTCCTCAGTTTATTCGTCGCGAGAGAATCGACACGAGTAACAGTGAATTATAAGATAAATTTCAAGCACACAGTACGATTTTCCTGTACCTTCCAATTTTCCGCAGTCGGTCAATATGATTTCCAAACTGCCAATATACGGTACGCCTTAATAGGTTGGTACTAAACTGTTACGGTGCATTGTAGAGGTTAGACAGATGGAAAAGTTTTGCATGAATCTGTACTGGAAGATTATTTAAAGTTGATTGTGGTGTAAAATTGTATCGTCTAAGTGGGTTAGGTTGGGGTTAGGTGCTAATAGTAACGGATTAACCATTCTCTTAACCATTAACCAGTAATAATATTAAGAATAAAGAAATCGTTATTACCATAGCAATATACTGAAGCAATAATTCTATTACCAACAGAGCGATGGGACAAAAGAATTGGCGTAATAAATTCTATGATAAATTATTTACGTACGACGTGAACTTTATACAAACGTTTTTCATCTGTTTAAGCTTCGGAATACGCTGTATCAATTTGGCAGTAAGCTATTCCCCGATATTTCCCCCTCGATCGTCCTTTGACGCCATATACAGACGCGCGCGCGCGCGCGCGGTAGAATCTATACACACAGAGAGAAAGACACGGAGTATAGAGTCGCGCGAATCTCCAATTCAGATAAAAACGATACAGTCGGGGACGAGGACGGTGGTTTCGAGATATACGCCAGGAATCATCGCGAGAGCCAAGCCTCGGTCTGTGATAGCTTTCTATAACGCACGAGAAGCGGAACGTCCCGTTCGAGCTAACGCGTGAATTGCAAAACGTTGCATGATTTTAATATCGTGCAGGGTGGTTCAGTTTCGCATACGTAGGCCGATGAGTCACGCCGTTCCTCTCGGTACGTTATCACGGTTCGCGCTATGGAGATTTCGGACGTCCGGTACCACGTGGCCCTCGATGGTACAACCTTGGCGATATAGTTGTCTCTATTGGCAATTCGGTCGTTCGAACAGCTCGAAAGCAAAGGACGAACGGCTATATACGTAGGAAGAAAGAACACGATTTTGTCGATCTTAGTAAATGACCTTGATATGGCGGTAACGTCGTATCCTTGAAGAATCGGGGGTCACCGATCAAAGAAACTCTCACCGCTCGTTACTCGGATCGTTTCACCTTGGTGAACCGTTGACGATCGATCGGAAAGCGACGACTCGAGCAGACGGTCTCCGTAGGCGGTGCCACGCGCGTTCTACGCGCGTGCAGAGAATTTTGAACGTAATACAAGTTCCCTTTGCCCTTTTATAAGCATCAACGTGCAAAACATTCATAGAATCGGACCGTCGAATATTCTTTGAAGCGTCATCGATGGCTCGCGATGGGTTCGATTAGATTAAAAAATAACAAGCGCGCGTCCTTGATTAAACGGAAGCATGGAAAGCGCGTGTTTAAATACCGCGAACGAAGCGGTAACGCGTGAAAAACCATCATCATGGACGATGCGACAAGAGTGACGTTTTTATCGGGCTGGAAAGACTTTTTCGGGTGTGTCACGACGCGCGCGGTTAGGCGGTAACCAGTGTGACTCGCGCGTTCGAAAATAGAGGCGCCGCTTCGGTGGCGCGCTCGAAGCCGCCGCGGCGTTATCCGTCTTATCGCTCGGGGCATTACGTAAGCCACCATGTCGCCCACGTCTTTCGCAGAAGGGGCTTCGGTGCTTGGTCGACGAACGGAATAAGCCAGCGAGACCGAGAGCGAGGTATATATCGGAAAACGAAAGTCAAGAGTAGAGGAACAAAACGGAGTAAACAAAAGGAAGGAACGTACGAAACGAGAGGAACGGAACAGTCGGTTATATTCGTGATACACGATCGAGTTTCAAAGGTTTCCACCTCCTCGTGACGAATGGTTGCGTTGTTGGGCGCCAGGGAATTTCGCGGCGCCTTCGGGGCCGCGTTCACGTGAACGCGATTTACTGCGCAGATTCCGAGTCACGCGGTTCTTCATTCGTACCTACGTCGCGCACACGATAACTTTTCTTTCTTTCTGCGTGTCCCGCTACTGCCCTCGGACGTCGAACTTTCCTCATCCCCACTTTTAGCGCGTCTTTAACCTCTTTCCATACGTATGACTTACGTTTTTGGTTCTTTTCCTCCTTTGTATTGTTGTCGTCCCGTGGCAGGAATTCACGAGGCCGTCACGCCGTAACGAACGCTGCCCGTACTTTCGCTCGGTCTCTCGTCATCTCTCGATCGGTCTGTTTACGACGATCCTTCACCTCGACACGTATTCCTTTTCTCGATGACTTCGCGCACTTCCAATTATTCCATCGCGTCCCGATTCTTCCGCACGGGTTATCATAGGGTAACCCCGGTCGCTGTCAAATCCGTTGTTACCGGCTGAACAAATTTCCTCGTATACCGCGATTGATCATTCCTTTGTTATCGTCCTCGCGTTTATTCCCACGGGGGATTCCACGATATCGCGTTCGTTCCATGTTCAGCGCGCACGATACGACCGTGCGAGATACGATACAACCGTACAAAATACTGTCGATTCTCACCGATTCGTCGATTGGCGCGCTTCTCTCGTGATCGTGAACCGAGCAAACATACCGGTCGAGCGGACACGTTCCGTTCGCGTGTCGCCTCTCGCTGGTGTGTCACTGTATCGACGATCCTCCGCTGTGCGTGTCCCCCGTCACTGTCAATTTTCTGCGACTCGGTTCTGAATCGTGACGAAAGACGTCCCGAACGCGACAAACAACTCGGTCGTGTACGAGTAAGTGTGCGTAACGCACGAGCGTCGCCAAGCTTGTCGTCCGTGTATGTGTGAGAAAACATGTACCGACTCGCGTGCGCAGAAGCAAAGCGCACACGCGAGAGACGCAGTTTAAGCCTAAGGAGAGAGCGGCGGCGGTGGCGGCGGTTCTCTGGCTCTCGTATACTACACACTGGGTGGCCCGGGTTAGCGTACGGCGCAGTTAAAATGGCCGCGAGTATATGTTGTTTTCTCTCTCTTCGTTCGTCGTGCTCTTCCGTCTCGTCTTTTTTCCTTTTCCTCTTGACGGCGAGATTCGCTGACACACGCGCGGCGGCGGCCGGTGGCATCATCTCCGAGGATTACGGCGTTGCGTGACCGCGCGTCGTACGACGATCGTACGCGTGAAATCAGGAACGTGGCTGCGACATCGGTATTCTGTCGTCGTTGACGACATCGTGGTTGGTGGCGGAAGAAAGACATCGCGAAATCGGATGAACACCGCGATTCGCGATGACACTTAGAGCAGCAGGCGCGCGCGAAGATCCGCGTGGGACTGTGCGCGCTAGCGTGAGTCCGACGCCGTGCACGTCGACACAACACACCGAACAAGATGCGACGCAAGAACGAGCAGCGCCACGCTCGGCCGTCGCCGGAACTGCGAGGGTAAATAGCGCCCTGTTAAGGAGGGGAGGCAACGGGTGGGGTGGGGGCACTGGGGGAGAGCAGGGAGTCTCGCGTACCGAGCAGTGTACGGCCGCGACGAAGGGTGGGGGGAGGGGCGAGGGGAACGGCGGTGACGGGCAAGGGAAGAAGAAATCGAGGGATAGAGACGGAGAGAAAGAGAGAAATAGAGCAAGAGAGGCGGAGGGAGGAAGGGAGACATCTCAAGAGTGCGTCGGGCCAAGTGCGCGAGTGTCGTCACATCCGGTATTCGGGGTGGCGCTGTACTGGTCCGCTTCTGTGTATGCGTGCGCGATAAAAGCCCAATGTATACGCACGCTACACGCACGCTACATTTGCGTATGTGTGTGCGTGCGTGCGTACGAGAACGTACGGGGTGGAGCGAGAACAGCGTAACGTGACACAACATCGGTCCGTGCATAGTGTACACGGAAAATTATGTAGCACAGGTCGCTGGGATTCTACCGATATGGGCTGTCACGTGAGACGAGCATATGCCTCGTTTGGCCTCTTGAAAAATTCATTGCCCCCGCTGCTTCTGTTACGCTATCGCGCGGCGAACTTTAATGCACTTGGATGGTCATCGGTATACAACGAACGATGCGATTCCGATTGCTAAGCGTCCGTGAATCAGGCCCGGTCGGTAAACGAGCGCGCGCGTGCCACGGAACGGATACGAGTGCAACGAATTCCACGCTATGCGGAAAATCATATTTTCTATGCCGCCAGTACTGTTACGTTGTTACGCGTGGACCTCTCGTTTCCGCTGCTCGAATGCTCGACATACTGAACGCCGTTTACCACGCTGTCATTAACGATTCAGCTATGAAACGCGCGCGATATTACGAAACTACTACCTGTAGTTTCATTAACCTAGCCGGCCGTCTGTAATTCACGCGTGGAAGATAAAAGAACCGATCTTCCGAAAATATGCCTGACATTATACGTGTTAAAACGGAGTAGCGCGATATTGGCTCAATTAGAGACAATAACTGGCGAAGAATAGCGCACAGTCGTTCTAAAAGTAGCGCGAACATCGAGCGTGAAACGATATGCTCGCGATTAAACTGGGATAAATCGCGCGAGATACGTAGATATGGTTTAGCGTAGAGAAACATTGTGGAGAAACGCCTTCGCTCAGTACGTCCCTGATTGTTACGGAATAGAGACGCGGCAGAAATAGCACCGTTCGTCGACATTCCTTATAATCCAAGCGTCTGAACGCAGGGACACACAGAGAGATCGTGTAGGACACGATGCGCGCCAACGACGACGATTCGTTCCGCGTGTACGTCTTCGCGCGTCACTATACTTTCCGCTGTGTGTAAGTACATCGTCGCACGGAGATCAGCCGCCTGTGTAACGTCGTCACCCGTATATGTACCGCTTGGTACATTCGGTTTTCTAGAAGCTGCCGTACCAACACACTCGTATCAGCCAATTAGATTTGCTCGTGGCCTCTGGACTGGCAGTTGTGAGAACACGCGACTCGTTGAAAGCTTTCTTCCTCGTCGTGCGAACGACAAAGAGCCTCAGCGCTCGCGGCTCGCGTAACGTCGTCGACGATACCGTTTTCGGCCCCTTTGTTCCACCGCTGACACCGAAATGTCAATATATCGCGAAACTCGCGATAATGTATCGCGATCACGCTCAAATCCATACACTTACGTGAAACCGATTACGTTCCGACTCGAGCTCTAATTTCTGCCGTATCAGCTTTTATCTCGATCTCCCGTTTCCACGCCAGCGTTGCCCGACACTTACTACATACGTTTATTTTCCTATTTTAATCGTAATCGCTGTTCGCCAAACAAGAAGCGCCTTCGCGATCGTAACTTTAGCCTCGCAAACTTTCGCGCAACGCCAACCACACGAACAGAGTATCACCGGCTGACTGACATAAAGACGAAAACCCGACGAACGTTTTGTTGTGTTATCGTTCGACACTGCCGAGGAACGACCTCGAACGGCCCGACATATATCCATATATACGTACTTTACCTGCCTGCACGTACAATGGCCGTCGACCACAGAGAAACGTACGCGGGCACACATTTAAGAGTCACGTGGCGGTTGACGTCGCGACGATGCAGCATTTCATTCACGACGATCGATTTCATTAGCGAAACGTCGACGTTCCGCCTCGGCGAAACCTTTGAATCGACCGACGACGTTCGCGTATCATGAAATAATTTTCCACCGACATACCGATTTATCTGGTCGTGCTCGTTTCAACCGATCATCGGCTACCGATGACGTGCGTCGATAACGAACCACTGACGTTCCGTTCAGAGACGAAAAGCTCCGCGCGTATCATGACTATCATTTTCCTATTGCGTTTCTCCGCGTTTATTCTCGCCGCCGCCGCCGCCGCCGCCGTCGTCGTCGTCGTCGTCGTAGTCCCTCGATGAACGTCCCTCGGATCTTGTTTCTACGTAGATAGGTCACGTGACACGTGTGACGTCTATGTTACAGTTTCTTCACGTGTTCGCGAACGTCACGCGTTGTTGCTACCGATTGTCGACCGACTATCTTTCGAACCTGAACAGACGCGCAGTGGCGAGAGAGAAAGAAAGAGAGAGAGAGAGAGAGAGTGAGAGAGAAGGTTGCGAAGGTAGAGCGAACAAGAAGAAAATGAGATTCATTGATGATGCATAGTGCACGCAAACGCTATATAACACGGTACCCACGACAATGGAAAATAATAATGAACGTTTGAGTGACAAGCACCGTTTCATGTTAATTAATGCCACGACGCTATCACGTTCGTATCGCTGTCGACTTTCAACCGCGGAACGTCCGCGATTTACGAGCAATCGGCTCGGGAGTTACGTTAGAGCCGCTTCCGTGTTTTCCGCGATTCGAACGTACTGCGGTGCACAAATATTTACTTCGAGCTACACGCAACTGCGCTATTATATCTTCATTGCATAAAATATTACGTTGTTCCTTTTCGCCGACGATAGACGGAAGGAATCATCTTCCTCGAGCAGAGTTCTTTGAGATCGTCTCGGTGGAAATTTTCTATCAACCGCACGAGTCTGATCGTGGCGTTAGTACTCGCGTGACAGATAGCAATTTTGAGTCCATTACGCGATTGAACGTTAAATTGGCATCGAGTAGGAAGCAATAAAACCAGATACGTATGACGCGTTATCAATGCGACGAATAAATCGCGTAAACGTGTCCCTGCTCGTTTACTGCGCCTCTCAGGTCTCGATACTACTACAACACAATATTTTTAATTTTCGTTTACGACGACTCTTATCGATCGACAGGACGATGAAATCTTTGTCAATCGTATGACGTACGCGTTCGCGTGTTCATATCGACGCGAATGCACACAACGCACACGGAACGTATGCGCGTTATCAGATGGAAAATTAAAGCGTTGATTTTCCAGGGTCGTGGAAAAAGTGAGGCTGAAAGGAGGAGACGAGCACTGGAACGAGAGACAGTGACGCGCGGATCAACGAGGTCTGAGACGCGAGACGAGGATCCGGCGATTGCTCGTCGGAACTTTCGCGTAAACATGCTTTGAGATTACTTCCCTAACACTATCGAGGGAATTATCAATTAGAATTAATTAGCAATTAAGCCAGCCGGCGGACCAACTTGCCACGAGTTACCTCGTGGTACTTGCCTCGACGACGCTGCAAAGAGAGAGAAGGAGAGAAAGCGAGAGAGGGACTTTAGAGGAGTCGTCGGCACGGATCAACCCGGCAGCGCTCTCATTCAACTGGATTTTGCCTCAAGATTCGCTTAAGCGCTCCTTACAATAATCGCTGAGAAATTGTCTGACGATACTGCCGGTTCTCCCTTTAACGAACCGTGAATACCAGCGCGACCGATCGATAGCGCGGCACATTTGAAAAATTAGAACGGAAACGGAGCGATCTGCGCGAAAGTCAGTGAGAAAGAGAGGAAAAAGAGGAGAATGTTGTAATCTTGCATGACCTTTAACACGGAATTAATAACGCGATATTCGGAACGATGGTATTAGAAGATTCTTTGTTTCGAAGCTGGCTGCAGACGTACGAATCGTCGTCTGAAAAAAAGATAAAACAGAGCAATTCGCGATCGATCGAATTCCCACTGAATAGATCAAGGTAAAGTTCGCGCGAGATCGTCCGGTATTCGTCGCACAGGCATTCGAGTCATAATTTCTCATAGTGCAAAGAACCGGTTCCTCCGTAGGCAGTACGAGTGACTCACGAATTTTCTCGAGATTCCACCACCGCGGACATGTTCGCAAGAACGATTTCGCAGACTCGGCGAACAGCGATTCGCGGTACTACGTCTTTGCTGCTTGTTGACTGAGAAAACGGAAACCGATATCCCTGATTTACGTACGGTAAGGTCGTACACGCCGTAGCGGACGATGATGATTATGTACGATCACGTAATCGTCACTGCAGAGTCTCGTCATTCTAACGAACGGTGACGAAGACCGGGGCAATTTGCACGGAGCAAGATGATTCACGAATTTTCGCGCGAGCTATTATCAAACGACGATAATAGCAGGCGTCTAGAGCATGACGATAGAACGAGTTTCGCGTAGGTGGAATTTTCATTCGCCAACTCTCGCGAATCACACTATAGCGGCAGCGTATAAGCGAGTACGAATTGATAGCGTCGCGCTGACGTTCGTTTCTTATCTGCCAGATACATACCTCTTTCCTATTGTCGCGCAAACATTCTGTGATTCCAGGAACCACGTAGTTATTATAGCGTTTCTTGATTATTAACAAATGGATCTTAGAACTTAAGTAGTAAGAACGCGGTAGTTTCCGATGAAGACGACAAAAAGGGGGGGGGGGAAAGAAGGGAAAAAAAAGGAAAACGTGGAGCGGAATGAATAAAACGTTTCCGGCGAGAAGAGAGGAAGACTTTGAGAAAGAGCGAGAGCACGCGAACAACAAGGAGAAAGAGGTCTTGAACTTGCTGCGAAGTCCCAAGAGGAAACTATTACTGCGCGCGGCGGTTATTCAAAGTGGGGTGGCACGATGGTGGCGATGGACTCTCGGTTCTCAGTGACACGAAGAAAGAAACACAAGCGGACGAAGAAAAGTCATGAACGGGCGGAGAAGCAACGGAGGACGCCGGGGACACCCGGGAAAGAAAGAGCGAGAGAGGAAAGGGAGAGAGTATTTTTAGCGGTTACACATTGTTGTTGACTGCTTCTGGCGACATTGAACCGCGGGCTCGCGAGAGAGAGCAGCCTGTAAAGTAACGCAGCGGTGGCCTGCGCGCACGCTCCGCACGCACACGCGTGCTCCTCGCGAAAACATCTTTCGTGGGGTCGCAAAATATCTACTGGACCCGTGTACCACCAGCGCACGCAAAATTACAAGCGTTTCATACTTTGTCCAGACGTCTTTGTTCGAATTTCACGTTTGGAACTACTTTTCAGTTTCCATTTATATATATATATATATATATTTCATTTCGTTATCATATTACAACGACAATTTATCATATCGATCGTTCTGAACGACATTTGTTTTCTTGTTTGGTATAAAGAAGTTAGACGCTAATGCAACTTAGAAATATGTAAAACGCGGCAAGAGTTGCTTTGTTCTCAAGCATCGAGTTAAAACTCGTCAAACGTTTCTCTTATTACTTAATAACAAATACTACAGAAATAGAATTCATTTTCCTGGTCTCTTGAAAAATAACTTTATCACAGTCGCGTCATTGTTCTTCCGCTATGACCACACGACGAACGCGTACTCTTTTCGCTCTCCATTTCGTGGCAGCTGCACGAATCTAAGATCCATTAGAAACGCAATGCGCGTTATCGAATCGATATCGTGCAATTTCGACTCGATTCTCCATTGCGTTTTGCCAGCTCCTAACCAGACTGACCTTACACGATACGATTGGCGCAGCTTGGCGAGCGTCGACCGTTTCCTCGGATAACGAATTCATTCACAAGCGGCGGCGGCGACGATTCAAGCCAGCCCGTACTGGTTAACGAATCCGGCATGCGCTCTGAAATTCAAGCGAAAGCTACGCGATAACCAGCCAACGCGACGAGCGAATGCAAGGCAAACGCTCCGCTTTTAAATTCTGTTGGCGAAAGGACAAGCAAAGCGTTCGTGTTGTCGGAGGGTCTCGTTTCGCGTTTGCTCTTTGGTCTCGACTCGTAACGCTTCGATCGACGAGCTCGGGACTTAGCATGAGTCAGGATCCCTAACGCGTTATTGGAATTTTTCCGAATCATCGGGCAAACGCGCGGTATTTTCTGCGCGAATTCTTTCCTCGCGAATCAACGCGCGCACGCGTCTCTCTCTCCCTTTTTCACTTTTCTTTTTCCGATCGGGAAACTTGGGCGCGAGAGAATTTCCTTTGTCGAGCGTCGAAGTCGCGACATGGGGCGAACATTCCCCTCTCGCCGAATCTTTACTCCATTCTCGAGCACAATGCGTATTATCCGCGTATCATCGCCAAGCTCTCACGCGTCTTTGATTTGTTTCTCTTTTCAGTAGTTCGAAGTTGTAGAATTTTGGTCGGCCGTCGATTCGGAAGTTACTGGAGACGCGAAAGAAACAGAAAGATAAAGATCTGGAGCTTCGCATGGCCCAAACGTATCGTGCACGTCTCTACACGGGAAAATATCCCTCATTCGTGCTGTTATTCTCCGTGTCTCGTTTTCATTCGTATCCCTTTGCCCCGGGAATGTATACTATACGTGTAACGAGTACGCAAAAGAAAAGAGCACGTAAAAGAGGGAATAATACGGCAGGGACGAGAGAAAAAAGCTGAAGATAGATAGGAATAAGGAATACGAAGGTGGGAATATCAAGTGAAAGATTGGGAGCGATGCATCCGAAAATGACGCAACGCCCATGCGTACAATTCGCACGCGAACACTTTCAAATTATTCGTCCGCGTTTCAGCTTTCACCGTGAAACAGACTCTACGCGGTTAAATGAATCGCTCTGGTGATGCAAGGTGTTGCGGTTAACAGAGGTACTCGCTAAGATAGGTGCAAATATTGAATGGATTATCAGCGAATAATAAGAGTCGCACGAAACGCGTTGAAGCCGCTCTCGTACAATATCGTGCAGGCGATTACGTGTATGCGTTCGTACACGCGTCATTCAAACGGTAATAAAATATTCCAAGAATGAAGGATATATTGCTATAGTAATAACACGTGTGAATGGTTACTCACGCCATACGCGCCGCTTCCGTGTATGTACGATCTCGTTGCTTAGATAAACTTACCTGTAACAGAACGAAAAAGTCATTCATTAGCGGTGGAGCAGGCAGCACGATTAATGGTGTGCGAGCACACGCGTTATATTTTTAGCAAATCGGTGAAATTCTCGCGTTTCAGCCTTGCAATTAGCTGGTTGTTAGTGTCGTGACCTCAGGTAACAGGAACGCGTGCACCATCGGCGACCTACATCGCGTTCTTAAATCGCTCGATTTACCCGATCTTGATCGCGACCGGGTCAGGGATATAAATACGTGCTCGTTACCGCTTCATCGTATCCTCTGCGAGAGAAGAAAGACGATTGGTAACGCGACGCGATTTAGTAGGACGGGTCAGGCTAGTCCTGACGCCATCCACGAGCAGACTTTTCCAGCGCATTATCAAGCAGCCGGTTATTTGTACGGTTTTCTTTCGTGCATAGACGCCCGCATTCGCGGAAAGCGTCGATTTGGCAGAGGGCATCGTTGGCATGGCCCTCGTTGGAACGGGCCGCGCCAGATTGTCGCGATCAGGACAATGATCTCTGGGCTCGCTGGCTGCTACCCCAACCTAACACCCGAAGATCTTTCTGTCGATCCTACAAAAGCGTCACGAAACGCGTACGGTGCCGCACCACCTGGACCTTGAATTCATCTTAGCCCGCTCGGCTCTCTCTCTCTCTCTCTCTCTCTCTCTCTCTCTCTCTCTCTTCCTCCCCATGCTGTTTTCTTTTCTTCTCTCTGTCGTTCGTGCCACATGCACGGCCATACACAAACAAGCGTTTGGCTCAGGGTGCTCCGCCTAAAGGGACCCGCATCTGCCACCTTGTGCCGCCGCGTGTTGCGCCGGTATCTTGACTGGGGCGATAATTGCTCGCCCATCGTCGCGATCCTCGTTGCGATTTATCCTCGTCAGTCTTTTGAAAAGTCGTTGATTTCGGTCACGTGAACGTTAATTAAATGTCTGTCAAAAAAGAATAACTAAGAAAGTGAAAACATCGTGGTCGTGCGGACACCGACAGGTAGAAAGCACACGAGAGCCTACGGTGTGCGTAGCGAAATACGTTCCCGATGCACGTTCACGATGGTGTGTTCCAACGAGGGGGGGAGGGTGGCAGGTGGTGGGCCAGAGTATTCAGGATTCCTCGAGACTCGAGAAACGTTTACGAGCGCGGCACCGTTCGCTGTGCGTAACAGCGTGTAATTTATCTCTCTACTAGCATGGAAAATGAATAGATATTTATCGGATGAGGAATATCGTTGTCCGCATCGGCAAAGATGTCGGGCGCCAAGTTCGCGTCGCGAAACACAGAGAACTAACGCGAGTGAAAGACACGGCGAACGTAACGCGACGTATTGTACGAGGATCGCGTAAATCTCAACTCTTGACACAGTTTTAAAATGCCTGGTGGCGGGAGAGGTGTAATCGCGTAGGTGGTTCGGCGGGAAACCACGGATTAATTTAAAACCGGCGGAAAAGAAGAGAAAGAATCAGGAGGATCGTAAACGAACGAGCAGCTTAACGTCGAGTGCTTCTAGGTGGTTGAAGGTGGTGAAGTGAGCGAGGGATGGGCGAGGACGAGTGCACGGAGGAGAGAACGGGGGATGAGGAGGAGAAAGAGAGGGAGAAAAAGGTGAAGAAAAAGGAGGATAGGATAAGACAGGATAAAGGAGAAAAAGAGAGGCGAAAAAAGGAAAGGCGAAGGCAGGGAGGCTTAAGCAGGGGGCAGCAGGTGATGCACCAGGTGGAGGACGACGGCGCGTGCGCCGTTTTGCCCCCCGCCTTCCGGTCACGTGCCTGAGCCTCAACCCCTCGCCCCCACCCAACCTTCTCTTCGTAGAATTCTCTTTCGTTTCTCTTTCTTTCGTCTCCACTCTACGGGCAACTTATAACTCGCCACTTTGCACACCTTCGTACACGTCGATTCTTTCAGTCATTAATCGACCAATTTTGTCGTAACCGTGTGCTCTTTGTTCCCGTAGCTGTCATTCGCCGGAAGAAGAAAACTTCTTCGAACAGTTTTTCTTCAAAATAAATTCAAGGTAAACGTGTTCGCGAAAGAACGAAATTATCAGCACGGCTGAGAGTGGACAAGCTGAAGACGCGAATCTGGCTGTACTACGCGTGCTTTGGAACGCCTTCTGTTTCTCCTTCTTTCGAGAGTTGGCGAAACCGACAGATGTCGGACAGAAAGGAGAGAAAGGTGCAGCGACAGTGTAGCACCGCTACTCGTAACAATCCTGCGTCGATTATCTTTTTGTATTTATTTCGCCACACTTTTATTGCTCCTTCTTATCCGTCCGTCTGTTTTGCCCCGTTCTTGCTTTGGGTTCGGCCGCGAAGGCACGAAGGGCGAACGAACGGACAGGAAGTCAGATAACCATCGACCCTAGCCGCCTGCCGCCTTCGAGAATCGAGTGCTCTGTTTCAGAGATCCCTTGCTCTTCGGGGATTCTCGCCACTTACCGATTCGTCTTCACCGGTGAAAAAATATTTGTCGGGTGCAACGGTAAAAATACGCCAGGACGGCGGCCACCAATGACGCCGAACGTAGGTGATACCGGAAGCAGCAGCAACAACCCTACGACGAATTTTCCCTTCTTCGAAAGCAAACACGGCGAAAAAGTAAAATAAACGACGCAGAAGGAACGAGGGCAGACTCGTGGATGCCAGAGTTAAGATTATGCAATCCTTTAAAAGATAAACTAGTAGAAAGAGGATCCGCGGCGGCCGATGGTTTTATCTTGGTCCACGGAACCACGCGTGAGCCACCGAAAATTCGTGGAATGCTTAGAGCTGCAACTGCTGGACGAACGTGCGCTACACGCCGGCCACAGCGATACAACGCGCGTCTGTATCGGATGCTTGAATCTTTTTGTGCTTAGCTCGTGTCTAGCCGGCGAAAGATAATACCGTTTCGAGATACGGTGTTTCCAGATAGAACGATGACGACCAATGCGCGTCGTTGTCCTTACGATCGTTACGTCATGTAGATCCTTGGAAGTCACCCGAGCGTATGTTTTACCGACGCGCTTAGTTTCTTCCATCCGTTCACCTTCCGCTACAACGTAGAAACGTATATCTCGGTATAATGGAAGATTCCGAAAAAGGGAATCGAATTGAACGGCCCGGCGGGGGTTTTCGCGGCGCATCTGTTTCGCCGGGACGCGGCACAGCGTTATTTTTTTTCCAAGGGGGTCGATAGGTCGAAAGTATTCCGAAAGAAGCCAACTCACCTTCTCGTGGCTTCTCGGTAAATATACTCGGGTTGGTACGTGGCCGTGTGCATCTGTGTGCCCGGTGCATGGCCACGTGCCACGTGCGTGTCAGCTGCAATACGACGAGGAGTTTGGGTTCTTCTCGATCCCGCGTGTGCACGCGTAAAGGAAGCTGTCTATGGTCGTCGGCCCTCCTTTGGCGATTTTATCGACGGGCCGAGACACCGGCGCACAGCCCGCGACCAACGAGCTGCGGCCTCCGCACAGACCGACAAGGAGAAAGGAAACGGAGAAGAAAAGAAAGGAAGAGAGAAGGCCGACAGCGCGATGCACGACTACGTAGCGTAGGTCGAAGAGAAGAAAGGGCGGATGGAGGTTAAGGAAACCGCGCGTATAGGAAAGCAGATACACGCACGGCACAGTGCCGGCTACCTGCGCGGTCTAATCTAAATTTTTCGATCCCACCATCCAGTGGCGGGTAGCACCCCGCAGCGGGGATGGAGGCGATCCAGCAAGAAAAAGGTGTACAATAGTACGAAATCACTTCATCGAAAGCCTCGGCAGATGCTACCACGAGGTGTGTGCGTCGTGTTGTGCAGGCTCGGAGAAAGGGAGCGAGCGTCGTGCATCTCCTGCCTCTTTTTTTTGTCCTCTCTTTCGCCCTTCCCCTGCCTTTCCGTGGCACACGCTTGCGGCTGGAAACCGGGGAAAAAATGCATTAATTTCCCTGCGCTGATAGACCCAAACAGATGTCCACCGGGAGAGGGACACGATTCACCTTCTGCGCCGCACGTGCCACTTTCTTTCGATACTTTCCGCTCCGACCAAGATATACGGTCTGGTCTCGTATGCTCCACCTAAGTATACGTAAGTGGGTATTATATCGTGATCTTACATAACGCGAAATGTCCGATGGCACGACGCAGAAGACCCGAGGATACGCCTGGAGAATGTTAATCTTCGTTTAATCGAGCCCTGCTTCTGGGACGAAGACTGGTTTGAAAACCGCTCGCCAGGGTTGGCGGATTACAACGACGCACAATGGTCTCATTAAAATAGGAATGCAGTTCCTATGACACAAAGTACGTGGCCGGTTACTTAGCGCGATAAGGACAACCATGCCCGAAATCGTCGCCGATGATACGTGATTCGCGTTCGATCGATCTCGTTTAAGCGTAAAGTGCCATTTCACGCAGGAAGCAACTGCCGGTTTACTACGCGTGGAATTATCATTTTATCCTCGTTTCACCACGATCTCGGGCCAACAGCTGTCAGCTTCGCTTGCGCGACGCGATCGATCGATCGATCGCGCGATATCCACGAGTTTCGCAATGAAATAACTGTTAAGGGAAGTGCAAGCGAATCTAGGCGCGCGTACTTTTGTAATGGTCAATGGGCATCGTTAAATGCGATCACAGTGTTTACGCTTCGAGCTTCGATAAGCGTGACATATGTTCCCCAAAGAGAATAAATTACGGCGAGGGTAAATGAAAACCCACTTATGAATCGTATTACCGCAACCTGTGCCTTAGACGTTTGTTAAAATTATCTCCCATCGAAAGATTTCTGAATAAACAGACGCTTGAATTTTCGTTGGACAACTGCACGGTACGAGGTAATGTTCGTGCGACACGGCGCAAAATGCTTTTTACGATGCTCTACCGATAGAACGAGTTGCGAAAGTACAAGTGCCACGTTTTCACAAACGACAACCTCCGATCGAACGATTTGAAAGGAAGAATGAAAGGACAAGCGCCTCGTTTTTCGGACCGACTGCACGATATAAAGCAATCCTCGGATGACGTTCATCGACCAAAGGCGATCTCTGAAAGAACAAGAGCTCGATTTTCCAGAATCAAGTGGCAATCGTTGAACTCGGAAACTCCGCCCAAAGTACTTTTGTTGGTTTTCCGCGTTAAGCGAAACGGCGCTCGATTTTCCCCAAAGAGAATGCTTTTCCATAAAATCCATATTTACAGACCTCGTGGCCCAGCTGTACAAACGATCGGAATCGCTGTACTCTTACGATGAAAGCTGACCTGCAGGTTGCGCGAAGCCGACCCCTGGCTCTAGCGCGTCGTCGTCTGCACGAAATAATGTCCGGATCCCCCTGACTGTGGAGAAAGGGTTGGCACCGCGACGTCTGTTTCGCTTGAATTATATACATGTGCGTATCGGGGAAGAAGAAGGAACGGCGACGGAGGGCCGAGGCGAGGCAGATTCGAGTAAAAATCTACGGTGGAAGGGCAAGAGAGGGGGAGGGAGAGGAGGAGGTCGAGGGCCTAAAGGAAACACATGCCAGGAAGGCTCGTGCCACGACGATCTAAGCCGTATCTCGTGAGGTTGCAGCTGCCCTGCACCACCGCCGCAAATTGCCTCTCCCTCCCCCCTTAAGCCCCTTTGCCGACCCCTCCTCTTTCACCAGCACCCTTGTTGGCTGTGCACGATAGTCGGGGCACGAAGTCGAAGAACTTGGAATAGAGGGGACTGGCTGCTTCTTTAAAGCGAGCCGGCGAACCAACGAATCGTACGTTCATATTTACGAACGCACAGGGCCGAAACTTTGTCTTCTTCTTCTCCTTCTTCGTCGTCTTCTTTCGCTTTCCATCTAACCGTGGCTTGTGTGACTCGAAACTTCTCGAGCCACTGTGGGGCCCCGGATGCGCGTCCAGATATAGCGAGACGAAGCGCTCGGGTGCCACCGTCGCGTCGTCTCGCGAAAGTGGGGACCGAGGCCGCTTCGAGGAAGGGTACGAGAGAGGGGCCCATTGGGTCCTGGCGCGGCGTGCTTCGCACCTGGAGCCTCGCAAAGTACGCAGAAACGTTGGCTCGTGTTCGATCCTGTCGATGTGGAAGGACACGCGGCTCCGGCAAGCGTGAAAGTTACCAAGTTACGAGTGCAAGATGGTGATTAGGAGATTATCGGCGTGATAACGCTCATCCTGACACACTCTGACGTGTCTTTCTTAAATGTGATACAACGTATTTAAAAAAAAAAAAACGATTATTAATGTATTCCCATCGGATACAGATAGGAAAGAGATAGGAAGAAGCCAGAGCAGCGACGAAAGCAGATATTCATGAAATCGGTCTGTTTGGCTAGAAAATCAATTAAGGGTACCACGCGTATGGTGCGCAACGAGAACCCCGTGGCGTTGATATATTTTGGCAAGAGGGCAACAAATTCGATGGGTGGGAAGGAGAATGAAAAGGCGCGAGAGGAAGAGAGCAGCGAGCCCACGGCTGGCTGGACAAATTCGATCGTTGTCGGCCGTTTGACGGCTATTGGGCAGAGAGATATATTCAGTTACCAGGTTTAACACGAGACGCGCGTCGTAACACGATAACTGGTCGCTCTTTCGTGTTTCCCCTAAGAGGCCACAGCGACGAGGAGCGCCAACGACGACTCTTTCGTATGATCAAATTTTCGACTATCGAATATTCATCGACCAACGGAAAGAGGGGGACCCAGGACGGTTCCTTTTGTACGGATCGAGTCGACGAATTTCGTCGTGTCCTCTCTTTGCCTGTGTCGGCCACGATGCCACGAACGAATCACACACAGGCACGCCGCTCCGAGGTTGCAGCCGCTTTATTGGCCTAGGCGGTTCACCTGTTAATCGAACTCGGAATATTTTAATGAAATTCAATGGCAGGACGATCGCGATAACGCCGAACAATGCACACTCGAGCCTCGAGGTGTCCTAGAAACCGAACTTAAGCCCCGAAAAGTTTACTCGATCGCCTTTATTCCTCGCAACTCTTCTCTCTATCTACGGCAATGGCTCTCGAACAGTACTTTACGCCTGCTGTTCGCCCTTCTTACAGGATCGTCGGCCGTCGTGAGCGACGAGAAGGCGTACCGTACCACCCTAACCTTTCTTTCTGTCGCCTTTTTCCTTTCTTTCTTTCGCTTTGGTGTCTGAACGGTGGTAGAAGTAGCCGCGGGTTATTGCCGGGCCGATGTCATTTTCTCTCGTTGGCGAAAGGCTTGAGAGAGAAAAGCGGGTGGCAGGAAGAGGCGAAGCAAGGCTAGAAGTGACTGCGGAGAAACACTTAGTCGGTGACGCGTTTAATGTACGTCAAAGGGCTGTCGTTGTCGTCATCGGGGCTTCTAGTACTTCGTCGCTATTTAACGTTGTCCCTGCCGTTCAAGATGCCCCGAACGAGATAACCGATGAAAAACGCCGGCCTTAACAGCCGAGGAGACTCAGCGGCGAACAGCAACGAGGAGACGTCTCTCGACGGAACGTCATCGACCCCCGCCCCTCCCACTCCGCAACCCCTTTTCTTCGTCGTACAGAGACAGTAGGGTAAAAGGACACGGGCGGCGCAGCAGGATTAAAAGGATCGGCAATGGACGCTGTCGCGATGGTCCTTTGACCACCCTCGACGTATTTAAACGAGCCATCGACCCGGCCTGCGTCTGTGTTCCGTTGCCGGAACGTGTATACGCGCACCCTCCTGTCCGAACACGTTCTGACGGCTGCTCTTTCCTCTCGACTATGTACGCGCGTACACCACACACATTCACGAGTGTATCCGTGGAGCGAGGATTCGTTTTCAAGTGGCGAGAAGAAAAGGATACGTGTCCTTCGAGAAGTATACTCGCAGATAAAGCAAAATCGCGCAACACCGCAACGAAAGAGATATCTTCGTGGAAAAAATAAGGTCGCGTATCTTTGAATCTTTTGAAACGCATTGCCGGGATACGCGTAGCCGAGCGTCTCTCGAGCCGGCTCCTTCTGTACCAGATATTTCCGCCCTGACTATTTTACCCCGGATTGCTCCGGTTCCGTGAACACGTAGTTTCATGCAACTTTACGCGCATTGCTCGGTTATATTTATGTCATGATTCGCGCTTTGCATGTCCGCGGAAGCGAATGCACGCGGCGCAGCAACGAGCACGCCTCTTGTATTAAACCGCTAACAAAGAAGGGCTTTATTAAGAATGCTAACGCGTTCTTTCTTCCTTCCCTCTCTCTCTCTCTCTCTCTCTCTCTCTCTCTCTCTCCTTTTTCTCCTCTTTCTATTTTCATGCTCGTCATTAGCGACTTATTAACCTGCGTATTAATGGCCGGCATTTAATGCAATCAAGCGTGCTCCGTTTCCAAAGAAGCATCCACACTTTGCTGGACGGACGGTTTCCTGGGATAAAATACCGTCTGTCAATTTCCTCGGAGACGGTTTCGAGGAATTAACGCGAGGATTTACCGGCTGGCGCCTGTGCACGGGAATCTGTTGCCAGAATCTGCTCTTTGCTTCGCCTCGATGAGACGGCGCAACGAAATATCCACTCGAGAAGGAGTTGTTCGAGCGAAAGAGACACCGTGGCTGCACGAATCTCTCTCTTTCGCCGCAGTATCCATCCCCGTGAACGCCACCGCGCCGGAGGTGAACGAAGAAAATCGGAAGCGTCGCGGCGAGAACGCCCTTCGAAATGGTCGTTACCGGGGCCCTGCTGATTATCTAAGGGCGGACGTCATTTCCGCGTGGGCGTATGCCTTCGGGGGCCGAAGGGAGGACGCGGGTCCCCGCGCGCACCCCCTTTCTGCTATTTCAGGATTAGACTCGTCGATTGCCAGACTCGACAGCTGGGGTAGTAGATTTTTGAAATTCCAGCTGCTGCCTATTTCCTACGGTCTTCCGGTGGAATTTCATCGATCTGTTTCTCCACATTGTTGGCCGAGACGCCAGCTCGGCCAGACAGGGTGAAACGAACTTTAATTCGCACGCGAGACAATGTTTCCACTCGATACATGGCGAGGCAAGAGGGTTGGGTCGATTTCGATCGAGCTTTTATCGGGCCGTTTACGCGGAAGCCGATCGATAGCGGAAATATTTAATGTCAAATGTGATAAACGACAGGCTTCGCGCTACGTATTCCACTCTACGAGTAGTATTTATCGTCGAACGTTCTGGTCATGGCGCCGTTTCTATGGAAGAGCCTAACTTTCCACGAGCACTACGTGTAGTTGCGTCGATCGTGCTTTTCATTCGTTGAATCGTCCGATCAACCGAACGATCGATTTCGTTTACGAGATCGCGATATAACGTATCTCAGTCGCTCTTTTTTTTTATCGCCACTTACAGAAATTATCTGACGAATCGTGGGTATTATGAGTCAGGTAATACACGTCACCGTAGCGACACGTAGTACCAAGAATTAATAGTTCTGGAAATTTCATATACAAAACAAGTGGACGAAGGCGATGATCTAACTTGTTATCTATTCATCGCATTTAAATATATCAAACCCTGGCAAATACTCTACCATCGCCTCTACCAAGTATCGTGCACTTTCCCCGAAACATTAATCAGCGAAATTTCCTTTGCCTATTCTTCGCTGCAAACTGTTCGGTCGGGGCACGGCGAACGACGAAACAAACAAGGAACGCGCGACGCCTGGTCCGAAAATGGAACAACAAAAACGTCGGATAATCACAGGTTTGCCGAGCGACTAGAGTACATATGTAGCAGAAAGCTGATGTCTGTGGGCATCGGTCGTCGATCGCTACAGCATATATTTTTTCATCCAGTCGGTCGATGGGCGCCCCTGAAGCGGGACCCAGAGGGTGCATCGGAATCGTAGAGGTCCGAGGGTAACAAACGCGAGTAAAATGGATAAAGGCTACACCTGGCCTCCGGATGGTCGACGGCGGCACGCGCTGCTCTCTCTCTCTCTGCTCTCTCTTTCTCTCTCGCTCTCTCCGTGCAGATAGGTCTCGTTTTCCCCCCCGAATGTACACACCTGCCCCTCACCGACACGCATGCACGTCGCTACGACTGTGCGCGCAGCGAGGGTCGTAAATGCACACGGATTACTCCCGGCGATGCCAGTGGTATGGAGGATAGAAAGAGAAAGTGGACGAGGCAGAGTGAGAAAGGGGAAAGAGCAGAGGCTACGACGCAACTAGAACATAGTTAGCCCGCTGCGATTCCGACATGTTATTTCCTAGGATGGTAGACAGAGGAGGCTGTCTGACTCGAGTCGAGGTCCTTTGACCGGTGAATAAACTTTGCGCGAAGAAAAGGGTGCTCGACGAGCTTACTTATGTATACGACGCATTAATGCCGACCAACCACCGTACCGGTTCAACTTGCCGCGGGATGACGAAATAACCGTAAATCTTGATAATCGATTCGTGTATCCGGAGCGCGGTATCTTTGCAGAATTTAATGGAGAACTTTTGCAGATCTGTTCTTGGTGCACGTATCGGTAGATTCGAAGCGTGGCTCAAGGTTTTTGGGAAGAAACGTTAGACGAAGCTTACGATTCACCGTCATTGTATGTACTACCGGTATTTAGAATGTTTCACGATATTCGTTTAACGTATTGTCGATGGCAAACTTCTTCCTGACGATGTGAAAAGTCTTGTCCAAATGTCCTAGTTCGCATTTTTGCAGAATTTCGTGGAGAATTTTTGCAGATCTGTTCTTGGTGCACGTATCGGTAGATTCGAAGCGTGGCTCAAGGTTTTTGGGAAGAAACGTTAGACGAAGCTTACGATTCACCGTCATTGTATGTACTACCGGTATTTAGAATGTTTCACGATATTCGTTTAACGTATTGTCGATGGCAAACTTCTTCGTGACGATGTGAAAAGTCTTGTCCAAATGTCCTAGTTCGCATTTTTGCAGAATTTCGTGGAGAATTTTTGCAGATCTGTTCTTGGTGCACGTATCGGTAGATTCGAAGCGTGGCTCAAGGTTTTTAGGAAGAAACGTTAGACGAAGCTTACGATTCATCGTCATTGTATGCACTACCGGTATTTAGGATGTTTCATGATATTCGTTTAACGTATTGTCGATGGCAAACTTCTTCCTGACGATGTGAAAAGCCTTGTCCAAATGTCCTAGTTCGCAAAAGGGCTGAAAGTTCCTCGTATACAGAATGCTGCAGCTAGTTTACGATTACGAGTGCAGCAAGTCTTTCGAAACTTTTATCAGACATCTGTGACAAACTATCGAAACAATTACTCTTTTCAGACGTCGTAACGTCCAACAAACAAAGTATATACGTCGTGAAAGAGCCGGGTCTCTTTGATTCTTCATCCACGTAGGACACGAGGGCGTGATTGCAAGTAACTTTCAGCCGCGAGATCGTCGTGACGACGGCGGAGAGGCGGCGAAGCGAGAGCATGAAGAGACCTGGAGAAGCCTAAGAGCTGCTGCCAGGAACGATACCGTTTCTCGTGCTTGTTTCTCCGATGCATAGCCTCTCTGTGTTTGCAGCCCTGCGCTTCGCCAACTTTGCCATTCCAACGATGCGCCCTTAATCCCTTTTCCGTTGGCGCGTCACCGAAGAAGTTGACGTTTACGCCCCTTTGAAACTTGCCGCCTGGAAACTTGGCCGCTCCGTAACGAGGCGCCGACGATATCGTCGACTCGACGGGGACATTTCCGAAATTGCGCGAAGAAAAAAAAGGAAGACCAGAAAGTCGCGAGAGGCACGCGAGCAACTATCCAGATGGGCGCGAGATCGTGGTAAAGGAGAAGGAAACGGGCAAAAACGCGAGATTAACGGGTTCGAATGGTGGAAAATTAATTTGAGAGAAAGGCGCAAATAGCGAGAGCCGCCAATAACCAGGGAGTTACAAAGGTAAACGAGCTTTGCAGGAACGTGACCGCGCAAGAGGGAAGTTACACGTGTAATGTCGCCCCGTGATGACGTTGACGGTGTTGGTGGTTCGTTTGTTCGGCTGTAACACGGGCGGACTTTTCTTCGTGAAGCGCAAAGCTCCGATAGCGATGCAACGAAACGCGTCCCTCGCGCCACGGAACAGCAGGCTGCGGGGGAAATTGGCGGAGGACCGCATTATTAAAAGTTTCCATGCTGGGCGTGGACCTGATCGTTCTCTTTCTCTCGCTGTCGCTCGAGTTCTCTCTCCTCTACCACTCTGCCCGCCGCGTCGTGTGACAGCTCTCGAGTTTTCGACGTTGGCACGGCGTTCTCGCTAGAGCAGCTCCTAATGAAGCGAGGGACCCTTTAATGACCATTTTCCGCGGCAGATGCTGCAATATCGTGACGTACATCGATCGCGTAACTATATGGGCAAACCGTCGAATACGATGACGACGTTTCGTGACGACGACTAGGAAAGGGAAGAACAAACGGAAAAGCAAGGAAACGTAGAACGACGCGCGCAGAAAGTCCAAGTAAGACGGGCAGATGGTCATAGGGCGAAGGGCACGTGCCCTAGACACCGGCTTTACGATTTCATTCTTTTTTTTTCTTTTTTTTTTTTCATCTGAACGGCGACGTAGATAATTAGAGATCCTCGTAGCCGATAACGTGCCCCACACACGCGTACGCCTCCACTTTTTCTTTTCCTTTTCTCTCCTTCCTCCGCCCCTTTATCTTTCTTCCTTTTCTCACGAACGGTTATTACGATACTCGGTATCGATCTGACCCTTCCACGGGAACAACGTTATATCGACGCAATTCGAACTGCCTTCTTTACCAGGAATTACTTATCTTGCTCTATTTATGCCGAGTTCTTGGTCACTTCCGTTCTCGTGGTCCCGGTGACGTTTAAGCTCCACGCCGCTCGAAACGAAAAACGCAATCGTTAAGCGTTTAACGATCGCCCGCGATAAACTGACGTCTTTGAATTTATCTTTTCGGACGTTCCTCTTGGTCGGGGAATGATCGGGCTCCGTGTCTTTTCTCTTTGTCCGTAGGATCGATGATCTTTTATGTGTCTGTATTGTATTGCATTTATCTATTTCAGTCTCATGCTTCAAAAATCCGACTTGGTCTTAGATAATTTACGAGTGTAAAGCAAAACTAAAACTAAAACTAAACTTACGGGTAGCCAGCTATAGTGGCATACAAATACATCAATTCTTTGACGTTCGTTCCTTGACAGTGATGTCGAAACTAATAAATACGTTCCATTTCATATATCGATATATTCTATATACCGATAATTACGCCTCTTTTCGCCCTTGTCTTCTGTTTCTGCTTCACTCCGTGATCTTTCATAAGCGTAATAAATTAAATATGAGATAATTCCAGAAGTTAGTGAAGATTATCCCATATGCTAATCGAGGAAAACTATTTTATACGTAACTACAAGTCGAAAATTCGGCGAGTACGCGTACGTTCAACTAACTCTTCGTGGACTGTGTTCCTGCACATGACTGCCAACTGACGAAACCTATTTCAAACTGGACTTTTTCGAAAACGACGCGCGATACGGAAAAATTGTATTTTACATTTCCCACTTGTATTTGTTTGTAGAATGATCTTCCGTGAATAATCTTCTGGTGTTAATCGAGTACGCGTAGTAACATAGTAACGCTATTTCCTCGAAACAATCTCGAACGAAAAAACTTTATTTTTCTTTTCGGTATTTGTTAAATGTTTTTAGCGAAGAATAATTTCTTATCCTTACCGCGTGTCCTGGAACACATTATATATCGAGTTTTTATATTGAAACCAGGAGAAGCGTCAATCCGTTCATTTTAATATTCAATATTTATATTATATTGACGTCACCATTGTCGGCATCGATCCTCACGTTTCATTGTACTTCACTGTTTGCGTTCGAATATTTTTTAAATTCGTCAATATTTGCCTTCCGCGTTGCATGTGTACATACACGTTCATGGATGTTGTTCTGTATAAAGTGAACTTGAATTTCAATATCCATAACCGAGCGAGCAGAAGTTTCTTCGATGTATGTAAATCGAGTTTACGTCTTACACCACTTTCAGAACGTCTGTGCTTAATCACAGTGTGTTTAACACTAAACCTACCGACATTTCTTGTATACTTACTGACCGCTCGCGATAGGCAGGACCACAGATTTTTCTTTGAAAAAGGAAAAGCAAACTAGACATAAATACCGACGAATATATTGTATGCGCATTTTATGAAAAGTCACAGATTAGGAAGCGGTATGATAACGTTTAAATATGGTATTAAATTTGTGTAGAAATTCGAAAACGGTGAAATTGAGCGCAGTAGTGGGTTTATTGTTAAATACACACCTCAGGTTTTGGAAAAAGACTATCAGCAACGAGAACGATTCGCATGGGCGCGATAAAGGAGTTTATCACCGAGCAACAATACGATGATTATTCCCCAGGCGTGCGCCGCTCGAGCACGACTTCCAATCGTGACCTAAGACAATCGATTCGTTTACCGTGCATTGTTCTCGAATCATACTTTTGACGAAAACAAGCTACGTCGCTGCCTCGAATATCGCGAATTAACTTGCTTCTCACCTTTCGAAGAGTAAAAGAATTCTCACGATAGATTTCCCAACTTCTACGTAAGATTTTGAATCATTTAGCAAGGGTATAGCGATAACGATCGATCAACGATTTCACACACTCGAGGTGAGAAAGCACGACAGAGTGAACAGCTACGTGACGCGATCCTTAAACTGATCAAAGTGCGCGCGTAGATCGGTGTAACGTCGCGCAATATGATGCAATCGCTTCGTTATTACAAGCATGACCGTGCAGTATCTTTCGAAATCTATCATTTTCTAGCAATTTATTTACTCGATAAATTCCTTAGATTTTCCAGCGCATACCACGGCGAGGAATGCTTTTTCGATGATAGGCGCGGTTGTCCCACTGACCGTGATAGCTGATACGGCTATTTTTTCAAGCGGTCGAAACCGAATCACGAAATTACCTGAACGTAAATCGAAATCGCAAATACCCGTGGTAATACCCTAATCCCGGTATATTGGCCTGCCTCTCCGCTCTCTCTATGTCGTGTGCGTTCTATGTGTCTCTGTTTGTCTGTCCGTCTGTCTGACTGACTGTACGCGTGCGTGTGTTCGCTTGTATATGCACGTTTCACGTATTGAAAGCCGGAGCGAACAGCGTCGACGATGAAAAAGCGGAGAACGACAATCGGAAAATTGTGCCATCTGGTCGAAGGCTGCGTTCACACCGAACAATGTCCGCATTATCTGTTCTCCGCAACGGTGGAAGAGGCATGACGTGGCAAATGCTTGGCACACCAGACAAATCGACTAGTCATTGAATGACTGCGCTTCGAATGGCGAACCCAGTTCCACCGAACAGGAAAAATTCCGGGGAAATGCGATTTTTACTGTCCGCACGAAATCGCTGCCGTTATTCGCGCTCCGGCACGTGTGGTCGCAACCACTGCGGGTTTTACAAAAACGATATTATCCTAATATCGTGGACGAACGAAATTCTTGTAATCTTTGTAAAAGATTGTGTCGAAGTTGACGTCATGTAAGGACTATGTTGAAGTTTCAAGTTTAAAACATAACTGTTCCTATGTATTTCATCTCTTCAGAGATGAATTTGTCAAGCTCATAGAAGGAGAACTGTTTCGTATGTTTTAGGAAAAATAATGTTCACGTATTTAGACATTGGATGTTGCGCATGACTATTCGCTGAACGATTTGATTTTTTGCAGTCGTATTTCTCCTCTCTTTTCGTCCCCTGCTGCAATAGTTTCTTACGTTCCCTTCTTATCTTCTTCCACCTCTTTCTCCCTACCTTCTTCCTTTTTCTTCTTCACCCCCTTTTTGCTTTTTTACTCTTCCTACGCTTACCTTCCGTTTCATTCCCTACCCATTTCTTTTAGTTTATTCCTTTCTTACTTCCTTTTCAATTCCTTCCATTCTCTCCATTCAACCCTACATCGTCTTCCCTCTTTTTCTCCCTTTTCCCACCCCTTCTCACAAAGACTCAATCTGTTATATGACAGCTACTATTCTTTGGCAAGCTTCACACAAAAAAATTGTTCAAAACTATTTATAAAACGATCTTGTATTTATTTAGTGACCGCTGAAAGTATCTGCACATAACTTCGTTATCCTATGAAACGCTTTTTCATCGAGTTCTACATTTCAGTTTCATAGCGTCAAGCTTTCGTAGTCGCACAAAACCACTACTAAATGATACGAAATTTAATATACTTGTAGCTAATTAATTACCACATAGATGCTTTGTACAACTTTAATTATCTAAAGTGCCGGCTTTTAGGCAAATTCGTCCTTTCGAGAATATAATTCAAAGAATAGAGCAAGTACCACAGAAAGCGTTGCTACATGCGCTTCGGATATTCCACGTATTTATTCCTATTACCTGCTTTCTGCGTACTTTCGCCGTTTGAAATTTCTTCCAACAAATCAACGGTGTGCAAATACTTCTCCTTGTAGCCGCTGAATCCATACAAAGCGGGAATAAGAAAGCAAGGCGAAAATTTGTGGAAATAACATAACCGGTTAATCGGCCGGTCTCGACAGGCCATGTCGTCAACGAGTTCGTCGTCTAGACTTGTTGCAGACGTGACCTAAGGTCCGGATTAATTTTAGCAGTATTTTGTTTCGACCGCGTCTCGCGTTGTACGCGACGAGAGAGCCGAAGAACCCGTTGGCTCGTCCGGAACACGTCGGTATTCCAGAATATTTCGCACGTGCACAGCGCAAGCCAGGCCCTGCTTCGCGGAAACGCATCATGGCGCCAGAACATCGACCGCGAGGCCGTGGTTTCCGCCCGACCGTTTTCCTCGTCCGTTAAAATTCCCACGTGCCACGCCAACGAGGAGAAACAGCAGTCGGGTCAAAAAGAGGTTTTCCAACTTTGTTTAAACTTTCACGGCGTAACTACACGAGCGATATCTAAACTATGCACGAGCATAATAACGGCGGTGGAACGTTCGCGCTTCTCGCGGACGAGATATCTTTCCACTGATCTTATTATAGAATAAACTTGTGATCGAATCGAGTTAACGACGTGGTAAATTATGCTTTCCAGCGGACTGGCTGCGTATTCATAAGCCTAATGATTAATATGGCGAAACTAGCCGGTGCAAGAATTACAATATACATAAATTTGCTAAGAGAGTTGGAGAATCGCACACCGTGGCTGTACTTTGGAAGAAGTTTTATTTAACGAGTGTCGTAGAGGCTTCTTTGTCGCGGAGAATCTTTGTCACGGTACCGTGAGAATGACACGTCTAACGAAACGTACGAAATTTGTAGCTCTGAATAGAGTTGCGAACGTATCGCGTGTTGATTTAGTGCGAAATTACAACGAAGTATCTGATTTTGCCAAAATTGTCAGCGAAATGTTTCTCGACGTGGTAAGCGCAAGAAAGTAGCAAATGTATTATTATGAAATATCGTCATTGGAAATTTTAACGCGCGAGATTGTGAAACGATTCGCCGCGAAATGCTTCTTTGTCGGATACTGTCTTTCTTCACAGTTGGGCGACGCAGTGTTCTCTGTGCATCGGCGCGGATTGTTCATGCAATAGAATCGTTCGATTAGATCCTCTAAACGTTTCGAGCGGCGTATTTTGTAACGCAACTATACCATAGAATTACGTGAATTTCCTGATCGATCGACGCATGCCAGATGCAAACAAAGCGTTTCTCTATCGAAAGATACGATCGTTTCGCAAAGAAGGAACTTTCTAATTGCACCTGAAATGCCGCGAGCACGTTGTCGCCGGTAGCTGGTAATCGGAAACCATGCAAGAGCGCGCGCGGTTACGAAACACGCTTTTAATTACATGGTCTGGGTGATCTTGGCACCTGTGAAACGCTGATGACTTCTAACGTACATTCCCGTGTCAATTGGACAACGCGACCTACATATTACGCGTGGAAATACACTTTACGAGACTAAATGTCGAATAATCGCACGGATGTACGATAAAACGCGTTGCGCTCGTTCTCTTCGCAAGGAACAGATCGCACGGGTCGATTCGCAAAGAGCTGGGAATTATGTTCTGCGCGGTCAGATCAAGATCAAGTTGAATCGGAGCAGGGCAAGAAATACGACGCGCAATACCGATACCACGTTCCTTTCTTCCGTTCCGGCTCGTATCGCGCTCACACGCGCCATGCCGCCTGCATAAATCAGTTGTGTCAATTAAGAAGTTCGAAATCATTGGAAAATCGTGACGCCCTATGAATATATCGTTTCGAACGACCGATGACGACGAGTCTTCCAGAGTCGTTAGTTGTGCTCGCTGAAGGAAATGGACGATTAGAGGTTGGGAATTAACCTTTGTTCTACGCTGACGCTCGACGCAGAAGCCTTCCTTGCTGCACACGTCCAAGCAACTTTTGTTAATTAGGAGAAGATACGTGTGTGAACATTTGAACGCTACTAGTAATCGTTTATAGTTATGGCACGTATGTGCAATCGGAAATGAAAATGCTTCCGTGTCACAGAGAACGTGTACGTTTAAGATTACTCGGCAATTCAGACTCCTACTGACACTATTCGTTGTCGGTATAAACCGAGCGCTTCTTACATCCTGGTTATTCTATTATAAATCTGGCGTATCATTGACACCGTATCTTTTAGTTCGGAATTGAAGTCCACGTAAGTGAGTTCGTCGAGCAAAGGGTTCGTTTAATCGGGTGCCGAGTAAAATTTCGTTCATACGAACAGAGTTTCACTATAGAAGGTGAAACAATCTGCTACAATCTTCCAATAAATGTAACAAGCAGTTGCTGCAAAACATACGTCTGACAGTGTAAGTCTTCCCGTAGCAAACGGATTAAGAACATCGATCGTCTTGTCGCGCTATAAGATCGGAATTGCGAAGACAGTGACAATTTTTCGCGTGTTCCCGCGGGGTCGAATCGACATCAGATTTTTATGTACGGTCTATTTCACTCATAGGTAAACCGACTCGACGTGCGTTCCAAAGTTCGCTCATCCGAAACGTTGGCAGGGAAAGAGAGAAATAGATGAGGCAAGAGAGCCAGCGAGATCGTAGAAGAGCATAGGAGAAGAGAGGAAAGGGAAGAGGCAAAGGAAGGAGCAAGGAGAGAGAGAGGCGAATGACGTTGACCTCAAACGAGGCGCCCGGCAGTTGGACGGTGCAGGAAGGGAGGACGCGACGCCGCGCGCCGCGACGCTGACGCACCGTGTATATTTGGCTAGGGTCCGCCACGTCCGATCGTAGTAGTTCTTTCCGCGGTAGATAATCTCGAGTGACTGCTATCCTCGATATCCTCTAGGTCATATTGTTCCGATTTTAAACCTCCATTTCACGGTCTCTATTTTTTCACCTAACCGTCTCGTCAGTCACCGATAACGCCTCTAATTTTCTAGTATTTTCAGACGTATCATCTTCGTCCACTATTATTAACTTGGCCGATGTTTATCGCCTCGCTATTGTGAAACTTCCGATTTTGGCGCCGCTCTGGTTTTCTTTAAATACCAATGGACGGCTGCTAACTTTGAAATAGCGAAAATTCGCAGCGACAGAGATTTTTTATTTACGAATGTCTTTGCTTTCCTCGTATAGATTCCTATAGTATTGGTCGTTCTGGTCGCTCGTCAGCTAGAGTTCGCGTCATGAAGACGACTATAGAGAATAGTCGTGGCGCGGACTTGTTAGGCGAAAAGTATGATGGTGTTTCATGGAATCTAAGAATGTCAAAATTGGTTGAAAAATCTCCCATCCTGGAACACCTTTCGCTAGAAAATTTATCCAGATAAAGCATGTTGCTGCTTGTATCCGTGGCGTTAATTCTAAATTAATAACGAAATTAGCAGCAGTTTCGGGCAAGCAATAGCGATCTATCCGCTGATGATATCAACGATGATTTGTAAGGAATGCGATCCAGTTTTTTCCATTCACCAAAATAGCCGATTTTATCTTCAGGTAGCGTTTTCAAGCGCGAGCAAGCTGAAGTGGATGCAAAACGAGAGGGGCGGGAAAACGTCGGGGCAAGCGTCTCGCAGCCAAAAGTTCGGGGTGACTGTAAAGAGTAGAGAAAAGTCGAGGGGGTTGGTAAGCAACGCGAGGATTCGTTGTACGCAGAAGAAACAGCAACCGTCGACTACCGGCGCTTCGAGAATTTATGGACGAGCCCTTCTCTCTCTCTCTCTCTCTTTCTCTCTCTGTCTCGTCGGGTACCGCGCATCCGGCCGGTGCGCTGCTCAGAAAAAGCGAAACCTGCACGAGAGGACTTCGGCGTTACATTGTGTAGCGGCAGTCGCCGATCCTCCGAAAGAGATTTCCTTTTTCTCCGTATGGAAATGAGCAGGCATTTCTTTCATCGCGGCCTTATTCAATGTCTGCTTGCGCGTACATCATATTTTCCTCTTACCCTTTGCCGATGTTCTACATACTCCAATGTTTCAACAATTTCGCCGTCTCCATCCCTTAAACATCGCTCCTCCATCCATCCCTTTGCATCGTTTCTTTCATTGCGCGGAGACGTCGAGAGGTTGTTCAAAGGACGGATAGTTACATTTTCTTGCCATGTTTCGCGTAACGCGCGGAAATTCGTTTTGTCTCGCGTTTTGATGACATTTCACGCCGGAGTCAGGGAAATTCGGAAATGTTCGTAAATAATTTCGAGTGTGCGACACAAACGTAAGGCAGAATATTTGAAAGAGATCTCAACTTGCTGCGCGATACAGACGGTACGTTAAAAATATTAAGAGACAGCACGCTTGTTCGATGTGTATGCAAACGAATTTTCGTTCGTTTTTCGCTCCTTCATGCAAACGTCACCGGCGAGCAAGCTCTGTGTTTCGTAACGAGTTCAGTTCGTTCTTGTCATACGGTCACACTCTTCAATTTTTCCGTATATATGCAGGATATTGGTTCATAAGCGCAGGTTTATCGAGATAGATTCACAAGCAGATTAACGACTGGAATGTACTCGTCGTGATAGTTAGAGGTGGCAGAAAGAGAGGAAACTCACCGTGTGAAGTTCGCGTCCGACGTTACGTACTGTTGCAATTTGAGAAGAAGCTCGTCCCTTCCACCTTCGTCGCCACTTCCTCCAACATAGCAAATACCGGTCACAGTAGGATTTACAGTATAATTAACATCATCGTAGTCTTCGTCGATCTCCATTGCTGTACAGACCGAAATGTAATTGTATTTAATCAAGCAGGAAGGAAAAAAGTAAAACTTATTTCGACTTGCGATACGTTATAGCACCTTACAAAAATGAAAGAAAATATTCGCGCCTGTCTCGTTACGTATCTTAACCTATCGAAGACCGTTTGTCATTTTGCCAGCGATTTTACCGATATTGAATTCATGAAAGAGAGATTTCGTCCAGACTTTAGAATTTTAAGTATTTCCAAGCAATTAAAATATTTATGGGCTCCGCGGGAAATTGTATATTTTTTCAAATCAATCTATACCTTCTTTTTATGTTTCTGATTTATATGACAACCTTATGCAACGTGTATCTCTTATAGTAATGTATTTTCTAGTTTGCATATTTTTTACAATTATGTGTAACTTAGTCTATTTACCTACGTGTTTCAATGACGTTACATTTGCGCAACTTTTGCTCCTTATTAATAAGAAGATTGACAAATAAAGTACAGGAAAAGGAAAATATGTCAACAGTTGTACAATTACGTAAACTGCTAAACGATATTAAGATAAGTGGCTCGAAGAGATATGGCGACAAATAATGTTATTCGAACCGGTTCGCTCGTATTCAGTCGGTTCGTTGCACCGATCGCGAATATTCGTTTCCCCGTATTTCTGCTGAGACAATTTCCCTGTATCCACGGGTATCGCGCACAGGATAGAAGGTTGCCCGTGTGTAACTAGCGTGTCCGTAACGACTCGTGACAAAGAACGAGATAGAGATTCAAAGGAGAAGGCAGCAGGGATAACCGGACGCTTTAAACGGAGCAGTTCCTGCTTCCAAGTCTGCTTTCCACCGTCCCCTTGTGCTCGCCTTCCTCCGCCTCCCTACATTTCTTCTATTTTCCTCCGCGTCTCTCGTATTTTCTACTAACGCGAATTTCCTCCGATTTCTCTCTTTTTTCCCCACTGGGGGTTCAGCCACGTTATTTCGTCATCGCGCGGAAAACTCGGCTGAATTTTAGAGGCTGGGAAGAGCATACAAAGGAAGAACGAAGGAAGGAAAAGCAAGGAGAAGAAAAAGACACGGTGTCGTTTCTTACAAACGACGAACGAAACGAACGAGACTGCGAGTATGCGCGTTTCCGTACGCGATGAGGCGAGAGGATTTTTTTCGCGCGTCTTTTTCCGAGCGGGCTTCTTAGGGCCATAAAGAATTATTTTAATTCTCCGCCAGGTCTAATTCCATTCCGTTTCGACGAAGCAAAATTAATTTTGTGCCGGTTTTTACGCTCCTCGGGACAGCATGAAAATTACCTCCGTCTCAGCAGCAAAACGATAATTTATAGGAGATTCGCGGATCTCGTGGTCTCCCTCGAGATATTTTTCTCAGCATTCTTAGCCGGCATTGGAGGGGAACGAAGCAGAGGATAGGAGATGAGAGAGAAAAGGAAGAGGAGATAGTAGAAGGAAGAGATTGTACTCGATGGTTGGGCCACTCCTGCGGCGCACGAGCCACGTTCGATGCAAGAAGATGGAAGCAAAAGGAGCGAAAGAGGACGATAATAGGTACATAAAGAAGGCAGATAGATGGGAATGGAAGGAGAGAAGCGTGGAACGAGAGCAACATATCGATCTCACGAGACTTCCGTCTGTCCGATTCTAGGCTCTCTTTTATCGTAACGCTCGATCGGATCGACCGTTTCGCCGACGAGCCCTTCTATCTGAAACAAGCGCCCACCCTCTTTTCTCCTGCTCTCTCTCTCTCTCTCTCTCTCTCTCTCTCTTCTCGAGACCACCCTTTCTCGTCGTCCGGCCTAGTACAGCCCCCTCTATCGGCCTTCTGGCATCACCGTGTGGGAGGTAGGGGCTGGGCTCCAGAAACTCATTTGAATCACGTGCAACGACGAGTCAAGTGCAGCCGTACTACGCGTTTACGCCGACGTATATACGCGCGCTACTACGTAGTTACTAACGATCTCCTTTTTCTCCCTTTCTCTCCCTCTCTCTCTCTCTCCGCCAACTTTCGCATTCGCTCGTCCTTAGCCTCGCGATTCCGGCTATTTATTGATCTCGACATCCGTAACCGTGTCGCCGTGCCGCGTGTTCGACGCTCGTCTCAACCTTCGAGTCCCTTTTTCTCTCGTCCCTTATTTTCCCCAGTTTCCCTTACTTTTTCACCCGTCTCCGAGCAGTATCGGAGAGAGTATCGGATCCCTTGCTTCCGAAACCTATTATTCACGGCGTTCTCGTTTCTTTTCATTCTTCCTCTGGCGTTCGCATCTGATACCGTTTGCAGCGTATTTCGTTGCCTCTGCGGCCATCGAAATTTCTCTTTATCCGGCCGTTCGTTCGTAATGGATATCAGGATTGGGCGGCAAACGACGACGAGCGCGATTACAAGGGGTGCCGACGCCACGGGGATGAAGATGGTGGAGCAAAGGACGAGAGATGGAGACAGATAGTGGGAGGGGGTGAGAAATAGAAGGAATGGGAGGAGAAAGAGAAAGAGAGAGTGTGGAGAGAGCAGAGGGGCGTGGCAAGATGAATGATCGCAAGACGCGGGAGTATTGATCCCGGGGACTGTGCTCTGACTGTTTCTCTCTTTCTCTCCACATCCCTCTCTCACTTCGGCATATATACGCGCGTCCTCCCCTTTCCCGTTCTCTTCTCCACCGTGTTCCTCCGTGGTCGTTCTATCTCTCTTTGCTTCTCTTTCGCTCGCTGTCGGAGTTTCGCACCCCTATACCGGGTGGCGCGCCGGTTAGGTTCAGGGTCATGCGTGCACCCCTTTCGCCTGTGTGTCGGCTCCTTCCTTCCTTCCTTCCTTCCTTCCTTTTGCAAAGGGAGAGAGCCTGCTCCGGCCTGGATCGAAGTCGAAGAACCCAGAGCGGAGAGATCGTTTGCTCTCTCCCTCTCTTCCTTTCTCTCACCCCGATACAAGGCAAACGGTCGCCGACCAGTTCTACCACTGTGAGAGAGATCAACGACATTTTCGGCGCCCAACGTACCCCTGGTGTGCGTGTCGCGTTGCCACGCCGCCGTAGCCCCTGCCAGAAAGGATAAATCCTGATCTCTTGGACGTCGGTATAATGAACCTTCTCCTTGTAAGCTCCGCGCGCCCTTTACCCTTCACCCTCCCGAAAATCATCCGACGACGACGACGACGACGACGACGGGACGCACATTCGATGTAGGAACGATCTCGATACAACTAGAGCGGCATACACCGTCTGTTCGAATCGGCCACGAGCACACGGTCGCGCTGCAAACCTGTATCCGTTTATCGCGCGTAGCAGCGCACGCCGAGGTCGGTGAAACCGAGCGCCTCGTTACCGGTGCCGCTAATCTAGTATTTGCAGAACATTAGGCGCGCGTCTGAGAACGTTCGATTGTGTCGACGCGGTTCGTGGAAATGCGCTAACCTTTAAAACGTATTCCGTATGCGCCGCCTTCGTTACATTAATTTCACCGAGGCTACGTGTCTGAATTACGTGTGGAGTAGCCGATGGCCGTGACGATCGACGGGACAATTTGCAACCTGCGCAGGGCGCGCGTCTCGTGATTTCACGCGGTGCGATAGATACAAGGATTTCCTCTTATCGGCCGACAGATCGTCGCGGAACGGCGATTAAATCGTCGATCGTTCGTCACGGATTCTTTGAATTGCCTGAGTTCGGGGCCACGATCGCGAGACGAACGCCGTTTCGAGTTATCTCTCGTTTGCGGCAAGCCGACTCGTCCGTTGGAATAGAAAATATCGCGAAATCGTGGAATCGGCGTGCACGGTCGATTAACCGGGCGCCAGCCGACGATATTAATAACCGAAGCACGAGCGGTGCGCTGGAAGCGAGCCTCGACCGACGTGACAGTGCCGCGAAAAGTAATTACCGGCTCTCTTGTTCTGCGAGCTTAATATGACGGAACGACCGTCTGAAATAACATTGTGCATGCTGGTCGACGCTAGTTTTCCTTTTTCAGAAGCTTGCAGGATTAAAATGTTCTTTTCACGGTCGTTACCGTCCGACCAACCGAGACTCTCGTAATACTTTGTACGAACTTCTAATTACTCGAACCGTGACACGCTGTCGTACGATCGCCTACCTGAGAAAAATAACTCTTTCCTGTTATTTTCATTTAATATTTATATCGCTTCTGTGAACGCGGTTAATCGTCGAGCATCGGAAATTAACGCGGTACGTACGTGTACACGCGAGGTACACGCAGCGAAGGACGGCACCCCGGGAACACCGAGCAACGTTTTGCGTAATTAGTAGCAATTTCTGTGCGCAACGCCTCGAGGAGGAGTGTAATCAGGAAGGCAGTGTGGCGAGTGTTCACCTTCCGTTATAAGCAGCGCATGAAACGCGATGGGAGAACCAGCACAATGTATCGTAATAACAGGTGGTACGACAACTGACGTAATGTTAGGTTTAACGACTAGAGCACGCCGATCGGAAAGCGAAAGTTTTCTTATGAAATTTTCCGCGACGTTTCATACTCGATGTGCATAGTGCCAACGCCGGTATGTCTAACATTTACAGACCATTGACGAATCGCGGTGACGTGCGAGACGGAGAAACAGAGGGACTACCATACACCACTTACCGGATCGATTCCCGCACAGGAAACGTAAATCTTTACGCTGGGGATATCTAGAGAAACGACTCGGTAATGCAGGTGAGCGCACCGAGCGAACGACCAACTTGAACCGCTTATGATTTATAATTCATGCACCGTGTAAGGTGAGCTTCGACGCGATCCAACGACCCTCGGTTAAAGACGTTAATGAGAAGCGTGTGCCACTGCCGCTCGTGAAGAAGGAAAACTTGCCTAAGTAGGTTACCGATATAAGAATTATCCACGCTCGTCCGATGCTATTCCATGGTGCACGCGTTTCCATTCAAGATACTGCTTATCGGAAAAAAGTAAGATCGAAGGAAGAGGAAGCATCGAATGGGAACTGGAATTGTTATTTCTTGAAGTTATAGAACTGACGACCGCGACACGCTGGTGACGCTTCGTCGAAAAGCAAGTATGTGAATCTTGGTAAATTCCAATTAATTAAGGCGAATCGAATTGAATGTTTCTACGGCTGATATCCGAGTAGGTCTGCGCGCGATATCGCTAGTGGATGACGTCAAGCGCCTCAGTTTCCCACGATTCCCCGATGGATGTTCCCGATCGGATAATCGAATTTCTCGGTGACGTCTACGCACGACCGGAATAGCCGCCGAAACATACGGACAGCAACTATTCGCGAGGCACACCTTCCTTTCCATGAATATCTTCTATACGATAACTTTTAGAGATTGACTGTGGATGGATCTAAAGTAAGTCGGTCACAGATGCGATAACGATACACGCAGCAGCCTCTCGTATCGATACGTGCAATTATATAACGCTCATTTTCCAACGCTCGTTAAAATAACGTGACCATTAACGGTCACGTGGATCGCGGAGAAACAATAAGCAGGATTAACGCTCGGTGTCCTAGAACAGCGAAAAGATTTATTGGAACGAATGTACGTGTCCGTGACAATCGTACGACCGTTACACGGTATTCCATGCAGAGTTCAGCAAATTTCTTAATTACGTTAACGAACAACAACGGTGTTCCAGGCGAAAGCGGAAGAAAGCGATTAAGAATGCGTTTGGCGTATATTTGGACCGCCTAACGATAATATATACGCGCTACCGGAGTAACCGTCAGGTTTCCGTTTACGTCGCGGTATAATTACTGCTTTGTAGATACAACGATGAGGCTGTAACATTGGAATCAGAGCCTTCGCAGCCGGAGAAATGGGATAAACAACGGAAAGGTCAAAAGAGTGTGTGAGTCTGCTTACTATGCTTGGTATTTACGACGCTAAAAAAAAAAAAAAAAAAAAAAGAAAAAAGAAAGAAACGAAGGAAGGCAAAGAAAAGAAGAAACGAAAAAGCAAAGTCGAGGAGAGAAGAAAAGGACAAAACGTTCGAATTTTGGGGGTAAAGGACTCTCGTTTTCTCGCGTTTAACGAGGTCCCAATTAGTTTGAATTTTTTGGCAATGTAGCTTTCCCCGTAATCGAGCCTTGTGACCACGAAAGATTTCACAGCGGCTCCTCCACTTTCTTCTTCCCTCTTCTCGAGACTCCGTTCTATCATCGAGTTCCCCGTGTGAATGTCAGCAATAGGAGCAAAGAGAGGTAACGTTTTTCGTTTCGCCCTTTCGAGACACGCAATTAGAAGAAAGGGGGCGGAGAAAAATTCTTACTCGGTTTCTTCCCGATACGATCTCTCCCTGCTGTCGAGGATATTTCTCTTCCTTACGAACCAATCCTCGTCGTGCAATCGTACAAGGTTGGGAAACGAACAACGAAAGACAGAAGGAAAACCGTAAGTCTTCGAGATAGATCAATAACAAACCATTACGAGCTATCTTTCTCTCCCTCGTGCGACTGCTTTCTCGTCGAGGCTTCAAAGCGACCAAGTGCAGAGAGAAGTTGCTCGGTCGCTTCAACCCTTGAATCAATCCTCTTGCTAATTATCGTTGTCTCGCGCGGAAGAAAAAAGAAAGAGAAACGAAAGGAAAGTGGCACGACAAAGCGGACAGATCGATAAATCAAGAGAGGGGGGAGAGAGAGAGCATCTTCTTGGCGGACTATCCGGCTCGGGACGGGAAACAAAAGAAATCGACAGGTTTTTCCCTTTCGCCACACCTAAAACATCGTCCACCGCGAAATAACCCATTTCGTTCGGCCGGCGACTGATTGTTTAACCCCTTTTCCGGTACGTTTTACATCGATTTTCCTCCGTTTCGCCCTCCCGACCTTTTTTCCTCGTTCGCTTCTCCTCTTCTTTCGCTCCCGGAGGCGTTTCATTAGCCGCGACGAGAACATTTGTTTTTGTCGATGTTTCGCGGTAGCTTGTCGCTTTTTATTTTTCTTCCTCCACTTCCTTTCTGTCTTTCTCATCCCTCTCGCCATCCGCCCCCCCCACCATCCAGATCCTCTCTCACCGATTTTCGCTCCTCTTTTCACGCGTTCCTATCCCAACCGGGAGGGAAAAAAAACGCTAACGAGTCGTATTTCGACCACTTACTCGATTAATCGACCGGCTGTTACGAAAGCGCAAGTAAACTTTCTTTTTGCTTTAATCTTCTCTATAATTTCTGTTACTCGTGCAGAAATATCGCGGTTATTGCGCAATCGTGGGTCGATCACGAATTTCTTATACGAATCGGATTTTTACACATACGTACATACATGGAATGTGTGGCAAATAGTAGCGCGAGTTATAGCGGCAAGAACGATTCATCGATTCGCGTGTACAGTGATGCACGTTTGACGCGTACTTTTCGATTCTCTACGGTGTTATATAATCTCGCTATAGGCCATTCGGCGTAGTACATCGTGGCGTTTTACGTTTCTTATACGAAAGTGGAAAACAAGGAATTAAATTTCTTTACTCGAGTAATATTCGCTCACCTGTCCGATGCTGCGAAACAACTTGACGATTTCTTCATGTATCCACGTGTCATTCCAGGCATCCTCACTATAAACATCGTTGCGTCAGTTTTTCGAGAGAAAAAACCGCGCACTCGCGTCAATCACACGTCTGTAGCTCGCAAACTAACACAATCCGATTATCACAAGGTACGAAGCTACAGGCAAGAGAGATGCTACTGGCGTAGTCGAGTCGCGGCAGCCTGCGATTTCTCTACGCGAAATCTCTTTTATTATCGCCGTTTCGCAGCATTTTCACCGCCGTTCCTTCCTTCGTTTTTCTAGTCTCTGCGTCTCGTCGAAAATAGCTACGATCGCATTACGGACGATAGAAAATGGTTACTGGCCGTCGAGATGGATCCTTACGCCGGCATTTTACGACATCCTTCGGGCGAAACGGCCATGCGTGGCCGGCGAGATCCTCGCCACCTTTTCCGCGTTTAAGGCCGCGTTACAATGCCGTTTTCCGCTCGCTCCAAAAATAAAACCGATCGTACTTTTCCGCCTTTTTTCCACGTATCTTATTTTTTCCTTACCGTCACGCATCGGAATTTCCACGATGCGTCAACTACTCGCAGATTCTTTTCACACTCTACGATATCAAAGCTCTTAAAGCGTGCGTTATTCCATAGAAATTCTTTCGTCTGTACGTTCGTCGTATTTACGATCGTTTCGTGGCACGCATCGTCGTTCGACGAGACTCTTGCTCGTACAAATCGTGCGCCAAAGACCGTTTTCAAAATTAACCGAGATTATCCGAATTCCGTGGTACGCATAGTACGCGGTTCCTCGATGTCCGACCAGCATGCCACTTTTTCACTTATCCGTTCCTCGTCCGTGTACCGGTGTCAGCCCCTCGATCGTCCAACTCCGTCGTGGCGAAGAACTCGCGAGTAACGTGGATCATCGACGATCCGACGAGACAACCGCACGAAGGAAGCAGCATCCTTCCTTGTTCTCGCGTTCTCCAACGCCCCCCACGGAATAAAAAAAAGGGGCGCCGCAGCGGGAACGCCTGGGCGAATCGCTCGATCGTTTCGACGTGAACGTCGACACTGTTTCACGGTCGGCGCGACTCTCACCGTGTCGATCGCGATCGTGGAAAAAAACCAAGGTGGATCGGGAATGAAAAGTTTTACGGCAAGAACGCGGCTCGTCGACTGATAAATCCGCATTTAGTGTAGCGGCCTCACGTACACGCCGGGCTCTTGCCGGCTCCACCAAAGGCATGATTGGTCTGCGTGTCGGTGCCCCCGCCGCCCCCTCCTCCGCCCCCCCCCCAGGGGCGGACAACCGAGGCAGAGCGCCGTCGCCGTCCTTCGACAACGACGGGGGCGCCACCGCGCGGCACCGACGCCGACGCCCGCCACCGATCGATAGTCACCGACCGTCGACGACGCCGACGACGACGTCGACGACGATGAGGAGGAAGACGACGACGACAACGACGAGGTCGACGACGACGACGACAACGGCGACACGCCGCCGACCAGCAGCACCACGCCACGCGACCGCTATACTACTATTCCACACCGGTTAGTCGGCCTCGCTGCTTGTCTGCAGTAATTTACGCATACTTTCGGCGCCGCTGCCGATTTTTCGATCGAATCTTGATCAGATCTCGCTACATGTTAGTCGTTTGTTGGTTACGATTATACAGGTTGGTATATCGACCGCCTCGTCATTTAATTTTCTGGAACGATCGAGGTAGAATGCGTAGAAATTTCATAAATCGAGAGATGTTCAAGAACGCGAGCGATTTAGGTAACATTGTCAAAAAAAGTGTGCAAGTACGATATAATATTTTGCGGAAGTTAAATATCGTGGTGTGGTGTATTTCGGTCTATCGCGGCTACCAAGGGAAAATATGTAAAATTCGCATGGCGGTCAACGTTTTTGGCTGCGCTACTTGTTTCGAGCCTTCGCCGCGTACTTAGTTTCGACCCTGTTGCGAATTTTTCGAACGAATTCTCGACCGAGTCTTATTGCGCTTCCCGGTTATACCGTATAGTCTCTAACTCGCAGCCTATTCGTAGCCTAATCTCACACTGCATACGTGTTCCGACGAGTACTCGTCCTCGTGAATGGAACAGCCGCAGATCGAAATGTATACGCTGATAAGAAGTTACATATTTGAACGTCCCGACGAATGAGATATCCCTGGACATGGATCGTTCGCAGTTGATGATTAGGATAGGTGTTATTTCGTGGTACGAGCAGCATGATATTCTACGATTATAATACTTTCGTATGGCATGTGTTCACTCCTCGATGGAAAAATACAATTGCAACGATGATACGTAGCTAAATACGGAAATACGTACGACTGAATGTATTTTATCTACTCACTTACTTCTCCGAGAAAGAGACCCTACGTACTGTCATTTCTCGTTACGTAGCCAAGTAACGAAGGAAGATTTTCCAAGAGACGTTCGTATTTATTCGAACTATCGATACCCTATCGATCGACTTTCAAGCGTTACATGCGTTACAGGAAACGAAGACTTCGCGGTGACGGCACGTATTCTATAAATATAAACAAGTCGCACAGCTTTCGATCTATATTTGCGCCTTTACGACCACGCCTTCGATACTCATCGCTATCAATTGGCCGTGTTCTGGCCGCGATTTCACCGAAGTCTGCGTGAAACGTCTCTGGACGTTGCGGGGCTTGTCCATTCGCGAAACGAGCGAGCGAGCGCCTTAAAATACGGTCGCAGGACCGTCATTAGGAACACCTTTTAAGTGCGCCTCGGGCGAGCACTGTTGCCGCGATAAGGGTGGAGGCGCTTCCTTCTCGTACTCCGTCAGCGTACGCATCGTGCGTAATGTGAACCGGATGAAGGGGTGGGAGGCCAGGAAGAGAGTGAACGAGAGTGAAAAAAAAGGAAGGAGAAAAGAAAAAGGGAAAAAAAAGAAGGGAAAAGAAGACGGAGGAGGTAGAGCGTGCGAGAGAGACTAGGAGGGAAAAAAGGGAGCTTCGGCGAGAAGGAGGCGAGTATAAACGTAACGGGGGAGCGACTGAGAAAGAGTTTGAAAAAGAGAGGCGGAGAGGCAGACAGAGAAAGAAGAAACAGATGTAGAGCAGCGAGGTCGCAACGAAGGGAAAGGGACGAATTACGTGAAAGAACGGATAAGGGAATGGGGTTCGGAAAGAGAGAGAGAAAGAGGAAAAACGGAGGGAGAGACTACTGATAGATAAGAAAAGTCATCACGGTCAGTGCGCGCGCCGCGCCACACCGTCATTCATTGATTGCATCGTGGCGTGCGGTCTGCCGTGGAGAACGTACGTTTCACGTCGCTAATGTGCACCGGATGAAAGGAGAAAGGGAGAAGAAACGGACGAATATAGAAGCGAGGGGAAGCAGAGAAAACTACCGGGAGTAGGAAGGCACACTTTGCCGGCAACGTATATTCGGCTTTCTCTTTCTCTTTCTCGATGTGCTCGGCAGGTTCTTCTCTCTTTATCTCGCTCATTTTCTCGACCGCTCGCTAGCGGTGAAACCAGACTCGGTTAAACGGTTCGCGCAAAGAATTCGTCGTGGCACGAAAACCGGCGGCGGCTACTCCACAGAAATTGCACCCTTTTGGAAACAAATTCGAGATTAGCCGAAGAAGGATACGATACTCGTTCATCGATCCGTATAAGATTTTCCATCATACGTTTCTACTTTTCCTGTTCAGTATGTTAACATTTTAAATTACTTTGCCTCGCTATCGGAATATCGAAATGTTACCGAGAAATTTGTACAACCGTACAGCGCATCCAATAAATAACAATTTCAATTTCCATCTTAATTACGCCTGGATCGACGGTTTTCGTGTAAAAAAAACAGAGGACGAAAAAATGAATGTACGAGCGGAGAAGTAAAAGGGAAAGAGCTCGAGATAAGTCATCACGGTCACCAGCGCAGCCACGTCACGGCACGCAGTCAGTCATTCATTGATTGTATCATAGAATAGTGAGCGTACGCTGCGCAGTGCCGTAATACGACGTACACGTAAACTCGCGTGGCGTTGCGAGCGCAACAGAGAAGAGAGGAAGGAAGAAAAAAAAAAAAGAAAAAAGAAAAAACGAGAGGACGGAATACCTCGCGAGTACTCTGCCGAGCAAATATCGCGAATGATTTTTCAGAGCACTCGATCCCACGTACCGATGATTAATCAGCGAGGAGCCGTAATATGTTGTTTGAAACTGCAACGAGATAGTTATCATTACGTGCTCGTTCCCACTGGGTCGCTGTGTCTTTAATTATTTCCTCCGTTCCATATATCCAATAAGAGAGACGATGCGGTAACAGATATTAAAAAAAAAAAGAAAAAAACTCTACGAGAGAAAGAAATTCGACGTCCTTACGAATAGAAGGAAATAAAGTAAGAAATAGAATAATCCGAAGGAGACCGCGCGTTTCGTATCGTACGATTAAAACCCAACGAACAATTTTTCTCGTTGAAAAGTAAATCCCTAATCTAATCTCGTGCGTCTCAACGGTGTATCTAACCGCTCTTGAAATATAAAAATCCGAACTACGTTCTTCCTCTACGCAGAGAGATAAAGATAAATTCGTGTAGAGCCACTGTGGGAAAACTCATGCATATTAGTCGAAACAATTAGCAGATTACTAGGATGATCTAGTTTCACTGCATCGATCGAGCAAACACAAGCAGACGGAATACAGACCCGATAGAGCGATAAGTTACATATATATATTCTTATAAAAATTGATTTTTATCGCGAAAAAGAAAGAGAAATGCAGGAACACGAGTGTAACGGGTATGAAAAATCCATGTTTCGATAGGATAAAAATCTAATTGTTTGAAACGGTATATCAGGAAAATTGAAAGAGGCTGGAATTTTGTTTAGAAGGTTTAACAGTACGCGCTAACAATAAGAGATAACGATTGGATCGAGGCGGTTGGTTCAACCCGTTTACCAATCAGATGTAGACAGGAGAAACGAGAGAGGAGACGATAGAGGAGGAGAGAAGTAGGTCTAATTAAGAGACGTAAGTTTATTAAACTCCGGGCTTAAAATAGCGGGCGACACACTGCCCAGGAATGTAAGGACAGTCCGGTTTTATTGTCGGTCGAGCTCCAAGATTAATTCGCGTGGACTTTTCTAGTCCGCTCGTCAGAAAACGTTTCTTGAACCGAGAATCGACTTCGGTTCGACCGATAGCGACACCGCGGAAACACGATCGTCCTCGTGAAATAAAATTCGTACACGTAACGTTGATTTGAAGGCCTGCGGGGTTGCGCTCGAGGCCTACAGCCCCGAATCGAAATTAGAACGGTGGATCGATCGATCGCGCGAAATTTTCTGGCCGACAGAGAGCGACAGAGAAGCCGGTATTGCCGGAACGCGAGAAAGGGATGATAAAAGAAAAAACGAAAGAAGAGGGAGAGAAGCGTGTAAGGCCGATCGATTAGCAGTCGTGTCTGAATTTAGGTTAACCGAAGGACCACGAGAAACGATGTCGGAGAGGAGAGCAAGGGAGAAACGGTAACGATGATAAAAACGGCTTTCGGCTGGGACGTTGGATGGATGGATATTCGCGCGAAGCTCTTCTATTATTCAGAAAGGCGCGCTAGTTCCGCGAGTAGATGATATTTCAGTGAACCGGGTCAGATATCGTGGAAAGGTCGCAGAGAAATTTTAATAAATTATCGCCTCGTATACCGAAGACGTTGCACGTAATTACTCTTTCTTAATGAACGTTCAATCTCGCGACCTTATCCTTCCAAGTGGATGATTTACCGGAGATTCCATTCGTCTTGGAAATTCCCTCTCGAGCGTAGAAAATCTCGTAGTTATCGAACGCGTTCCGATTTTCCAGAAAACGTTCAAGACGCGGCAGACAGGCGGAGATAGAGAAAGAGAGGTATCAACGCAGAAACACCGACCACGAGGGTCAGGATTAAATATAACCGTGGCTCGGGCTATTTATAAAGATTAACTTGTTGGCGAGATAACGAAGGAGGAGATGGAGACAACGGCGTTAAATTGTCGCAACAATTGCGCGGGAACCGACACATTCCAGGGACGAAATTTCTCGTGCCGCTTCGAGCTTTGACCTCGATCCCATCGTCCGGGGCTCTCTTTCGTCACTTGCCACCCGCCGCTTAAATCGTCAGGGGGCCAAAAGCTTTAAAAATACATGAAATGACGTTCGACTCGTACGGCGCCGATCGATTTTCTCTCTCTCTGCCTGTGCGGCGCACGAGACCCCGACGCGCCCGACAGTGACGTAATTACTTCCCGGTGACGAAATACGCCCGGCACCGGTGTATTTTATTCGCCACTCTTTGACCGATCGTGTTTTCCACGTTCGTCATCGTTTCAAAATACCGGAACGTTCTCTCGAACGCGCGATCTACGAACACGAGTATAGAAGACCCGTACCATTAAAACTTTAACGCGACGATAATTCCGTTGTCGTGGCGTGTATGTGCTGCCGCGCACGTCACCGCAAAGTAACGCGAGACACGAATTTTCCTCCACTACGTCGTTGGTCGCCGTTAGGTACGCCAGCGTCTGGAATTTTATTTACACTTTACGCACCCACGTGTGCAATGCATATACGCGCGACACACAAACGACACGTGCCTAAAAAAGAGGCGAAGAATGCCAGGCTCGTCCATTGAGAAGCTAGTTTCCACATTTACACGCGCTGCCTAATCGGCCGACCGGCTCCGAAGGGAGAAAAAGGAAACGAAGACAAAAGCCGGCTCGTGTGCGTCGTCGCGTCCCTATTTTCGTATTCAAGAAGAAACGAGAAGAGAACAGAGAGGGAACCGAGGCTGACAAGGAGGAAGGTGTTACGACATTCTTCCTCGTTATCTATTTTCCCTTCTTCCCTGCCTGCCCATGTAAAGGTACCTGATAACGCACCAGCTGTACACGCTGCTACACTCTAACGTTGTGACCGTACTTTCACCTTACATTCTCGTTGCATTCACCTTACCATTCTCCGCCATTTGGATTTGATTAATGGGACACCTCGTCTAGTCGTTCTTCGAATAGACTCGGTGTTATCGATGCGCGTTATCGTCGCGATTCCAGCTACCACCCGAGCTCTCCGGTTTGTCCTTTAACCGGCTAACCTGGCTAACCGATTTTGTTTCTTCAGCACGCTCGTTCGATAGCGAAATCGGATGTACGAGTCGCCTACGTGAGCATAAGGTTCACCGACAATCCTCGAAAGTCACGTATACGGTAATAATTACGCGATCACGTATCGGTAACTAGATATTCCATCGAAGAAGACGAAACTGTAAAATGCAACCAAGGTGTGGCTGCAAGTAAGTAGAATACTAAGGGTGCAACAAGACCGACTACAGAGAAGACAAAGGAAAGAATCAAATTCAGAGATGGAAAATTGCAAATTATCGTGCAAAGTTTCAACGATTTTAGAGAAAAGAATTGGCTGGTTTACGGCTGGAAGCCGAGAAGTAACGGCGAAAGAGAGCGAGGGAAGCAGAAACAATACGGAAAGGAAATTCCGATGCTACGAAAGTAAGTACTTTCGTAGATACGCGTGGCTCGACGATTTCAGCGAGATAAAGGTTGGACGCGTACCTTTGATCCCTTTGAAGGGCGACTGAATGGACGAAAGGTGGGGTGACGCTTTAGTCTCGCAGTGGTTGTCCCAGTGCCCTTGTATGCGGTAGAAAAATTAGCTAGATTGTTTTTTCCTCTTTCGCCCTCTGTTTTTTTTCTTTTTTTTTCTTTTCTCTTCTGTTCCCCCGTGCAATGGCCGAAAGCGAGCGAAGGGCTGTTAGTTTCCATCGAACGCTGGGCCAAGGCCGGGGTTGTCGGAGGACGAGGAGAGACGGAAGAGGACGTAGCGGCCAGAGGAGGGTTGCGTTTACATCGAGCTTTTCCGTTTCCGAGGTATCCATCGATCCCTCAGCGAACGAGTTTTGTAACCCAATCAAAACTTTCCCCAGCGTCGTAATAAAGT